>CAUYTI010162436.1:0-153966 GCA_963575145.1 Galago senegalensis | reverse complement strand
CCCCTGGGTAGAGTGCCATGGCATCACGCTCACAGCAACCTCCAACTCCTGGGCTCAAGCGAGTCTCCTGTCTCAGCCTCCCAAGTAGCTGGGACCACAGGCACCCGCCACAACGCCCGGCCATTTTTTGGTTGCAGCCATTATTGTTGTTTGGCAGGCCCGGGCTGGATTCAAACCTGCCACCTTAGGTGTATGTGGCTGGCGCCTTAGCCACCCGAGCCACAGGTGCCAAGCCAGTAAATAATTTTTGAATAAATAAATGAATTAGGTAAGATGGAGAAGAGTTAGTAACTAGAAAAAGAATGGGTAATATTAGTATGCTCTAGTCACCAGTCAATATGGTTGGCTGAAAAATCCAAGTTCTATCCTAAACTTACCATTTCATTTTTATGATTATAGGAGATCAAAGAGCTAAATGACCTTGGTTACTATTCATAGCAGAGCCAGAAGTGGCTTTTCCATCTTATATAAAAATATCTACATGATCATAAAGCAGTCAGAAAAAAGTCATGAGAAATTATATCTACACAAGAAACTTCTTGTTTTTATTTTGTCAGAAAAGTTGGTATTTTATTTTTCTTGGCTTGCACAGGAGTGCATGGGCATCACAATGGAGCTCAAGAGGGGTATGCAGCATATGCCACCACACCCTGGGGTACAGGCCTCACCCACCACAGAGGGTCTGGGCACGGGAGACCCTGAAGACCCCTCTGACAACCCCACAATAGCTCCCAAGGCCCTGCCTCACATTGTAGGTTCCTAGTGGCCTGACCTCTGGCCAGTAGGCCCAGCATGCTGGGGGCTATCCCCACCTGCCCAGTCCCCCTTGCTGCCACTTCACCCGTCCCAAGGACTCTTCCTAAGCCAAAGGGCAGCACATAACAGTGCCCAGCAATGCTGTTTCCCTGATCCCCTCTGCAGCCCACAGGGCCAGAGTAGCACTTGGACAGTCACTGTGGCCACCACGACCTGTCTGTCCTGATAGTCCCAGTCCCTTGCAGAGTGCCTGGGGCCATGCTGCCCTGGAAGACCCCACCCTCAGCGATGTGGCATGACAGAGGGGATGTGGGCTGGGAGTGAGGGGATGGGCCAGGACCCTGCCCCTCCTGGGGACAGAGCTCCAGGACAAGCTCAGGCCAGGGTACTGACTGGCACAAGGGCTGCAAAATACCTAGTGGAGGCCACACTCCACGGCCTGCAGCTTCTCCTGGTCCAGGGCCCGCAGCAGGTCCTGCACAAACTGCACCTCAGGTGCCACCTGCTTAGCCAGTGCCTCATAACGGTTCTCCAGGCGGCTAAAGTGGAGCTTGAGCCTGCGGGTCCCCAGCAAGGCACCCCGGGCCTCCTCCTGGGCCTGCTGCTTAAGCACCTCAGTCTCGTTAGCTCCTGCAGCAGCCGCCGCAGGTCCTGACCAGGCTGTTGCTCTCCTCATGGTACCAAGCCTCCTTCTCCTTGTAGATGGCAGCCAGCGCCTCCACGTCCTCATGGTATAGCCGCTGGCTATGCTCTAGCTCATACAGGCCCTCCTCAGCTGCTGCCACCTCCTCTAGCACCTTAGAGAAGCGCTCAAAGTTGACATAGGAGTTGTTGGGTGGCACGCTTGAGCGTGATTTGATGGTATACTCCTTCAGACGTGTGGTACACAAGAAATTTCTTAACAGAGACTCAACCAGGTTTCTGTTCTTATACATACTAAATAGAAGTAGATACCTTAGTTTTTGAGAGCAAGAGGTAGAAGAAGGGGGAAGACGGTGTGTAAATTGCTATATAAACTCAAGCCCTGAAAGTCCTTTCTTTTATTTGTTTCTATTGAGAATCGGTTAACAGAGGTATAATGATTTCTTCTGGAATTGTGATTAAAGGGAAAAAACAAATGTTGTATTTTTTGTTCTAAATATCTATTTAATAACACCACTGCAGTCTAGATCCTATCAACCTACTACTTGGTACATGTCAACGTTTGAGTAGAAAGACTCAAAGTAACTCAAATGTGCCTCACATGACTAAGTTATTTTCTTTCTTTCTTTTTTTTTTTTTTTTTAGAGACTGAGTCTCACTATGTTGCCCTCCGTAGAGTGCCGTAGCATCACAGCTCACAGCAACCTCCAGCTCTTGGGCTTAAGTGATTCTCTTGCCTCAGCCTCCCAAGCAGCTGGGACTACAGGCACCCACCATAATGCCTGGCTATTTTTTTTATTGTTGCAGTTTGGCTGGGGCCAGGTTCAAACCTGCCACCCCTGGTATATGGGGCCGGCACCCTATTCACTGAGCCACAGGTTCCAACTAAGTTATTTTCAATTTCACAGAGACACATAGCCATCACAGTAATGCAAACTAAAGAGTAAACCTACTGTGATATTACTACTAATAAATGTTACCAAATTGAATAATTCAAGGACTTATTCTTTATAAGGTACATGTTTATTCCTGCTTTTACATGCGAATCCTGGCTGCTACTAAAGGAGAGGTGCTTACAACTATTCTTAAAAGGATTTTTTTTTTAAATTTCAGAATATTACAAGGGTACATGTTTTGGTTACATACTTTGCCTTTGTATACTTTAAGTCAAAGTTATTATCCTTCACCCAGAAATGGTTCAATGTACCTATTAAGTATGATTATAAAAAGTTTTTTAAAGAATATATGCACCACCCAGATTAATCTAAAAAACAGTTCCATAGCTCAGCACCTGTGGCTCAAATAGCTAAGGTGTGAGCCACATACACCTGAGCTGGCAGGTGCGAATCTAGCCTGGGCCCGCCAAACAATAATGATGGCTGCAACCAAAAATAAGCCTGGTATTGTGGTGGGCGCCTGTAGTCCCAGCTACTTGGGAGGTGGAGGCAGGAGAATTGCTTGAGCCCAGGATTTAGAGGTTGTTGTAAGCTATGATGCCATGGTACTCTACTCAGGGCAACAGCTTGAGGCTCTGTCTAAAAATAAATAAATAAATAGAAACAGTTCCATCTTCTCAGAAATTTTTATGGCACTCCCATCTTTGAAATCACTCCTATCACTGTTAGTTTTGTTTAACTTCATATAAATGAAAACATATGTATGTATTCGATACATCAAAAGTATGTATTCTTTTTTTGTTTGACTTCTTTTGCTCAATATGAGATTACTTACCACAGTAAGAATAAAGATTATAAACTATAGATATCAAGGTCTGTGTCTTGCTAATTCTTATAAAATGCCTTGTACAGGTTGATAATACATTTTCTTTCTTTCTGTCTTTTTTTTTTTGTTGTTATTGTTGTTGTTGCAGTTTGGCCAGGGTCGAGTTTGAACCTGCCACCCTCAGTATATGGGGCTGGTGCCCTACTCACTGAGCCACAGGCACCACCTAATACATTTTTTTATTTTTTATTTTTTGAGACAGAGTCTCAAGCTGTGCCCTAGGTAGAGTGCTATGCTGTCACAGCTTACAGCAACCTCCAACTTTTGGGCTCAAGAGATCCTTTTGCCTCAGTTTTTCAATTTTTACTAGAGATGGGGGGCTCACTTTTGCTCAGGCTGGTCTTGAACTCATGAGCTGAGGCAATCCACCCCCTTCAGCCACCCAGAGTGCTAGGATTATAGGCGTGACCCACTGTGCCCGGTCCAACATGTTTTCATATACAGTATACTTCACAGAGTTGTTTAAAGGTGATGTGGCCAATCTTTAAAGATAACTTGGAGATATTTTAGCCACAGGTCCAGATAAACACTTAGTAGGGATGATGCAGAAGGGATTCAACCATGTACACAACCTATATATCCTACTGTAGAATACATAAAATTTTTAGAAAAAGATCCATTAGTCCTACTAGCCAGACTCACCTTTGTGGTGTCATGTGAATTCAATATGCCTTCTACGATGTCAGAGAGATCCGTATGTAATTCCTTTAAAAACAGCAAGCCAAAGGAATCATTAGAAAAGAGTTGATATACTTTTATTTTGTTATTCAGTGGCCAAAGTTTATTGTGTTGGTCAAGTACTATTTTTTTTAATTAATTCTTTTTTTCTTTTTTTTTTTTTTGCAGTTTTTGGCCAGGACTGGGTTTGAACCTGCCACCTCCGGCATATGGGGCTGGTGCCGCCCAGGTCAAGTATTTTTTAAATTACCATAAATATATTCTCATATTCTCTTTAAAAATTATAATTTTCCTATTGTTTCATTCTTACTTTACATAAATTGAATTTGTTAAGTTTCTTTTGAGTAAT
The DNA here is from genome assembly GCA_963575145.1 of Galago senegalensis. Lineage (NCBI taxonomy): Eukaryota > Metazoa > Chordata > Mammalia > Primates > Galagidae > Galago > Galago senegalensis. The sequence goes on along the minus strand of CAUYTI010162436.1, from coordinate 149,759 downwards.
ATAATATAGCAAATAAAAGCAATGACAAATTCTCTTTTTCTTTTTCATTTTAATTACTCATTCACTATTTCTTTTTTTTTTTTGAGACAGAGCCTCAAGCTGTCCCCCTGGGTAGAGTGCCATGGCTTCACTGCTCACAGCAACCTCCAACTCCTGGGCTCAAGCGAGTCTCTTGCCTCAGCCTCCCAAGTAGCTGGGACCAAAGGTACCCACCACAACGCCCGGCTATTTTTTGGTTGCAGCCATTATTGTTGTTTGGTGAGCCCCGGCTGGATTCGAACCCGCCACCTTAGGTGTATGTGGCTGGCGCCTTAGCCGCTTGAGCCACAGGCGCTGAGCCACATTCACTATTTCTATTGGAAGTATATACATAAGAAAACATACGCAATAAGAACTTACGGGGATATCGTCAGTGCGGTTGTCCTTCCAGACGTCTAAAAGTGCAACCACCATGTCTCTCAGTTCAACCCTGGAAAGAACTCCATCACGGTCAACGTCAAACACCTTGAAGCAAACTAAAGAAAAGAAACTCTTATGGAAGAAAATTACTTTTTATATTCTGAAGCATAACACATTTTACTAGAAACTTCATTTGTATAATTATTTAGTTTCTCAAGCAAATATATGTATTCTGGAGCAGTTTATACCTGGAGCAAACTATACCATGTCATTAGTATTTGCAACCTGTAGGACTTCTTATACATCATGAATCTACTCCTCTACAATTATATCCAAGCTAGGGAGCCTTATCTTGCAGTTGAATCTAGAGCTAAATTCTTTTTTTTTTTTTCTTTTTTTGAGACAGAGCCTCAAGCTGTCCCCCTGGGTAGAGTGCCGTGGCATTACGGCTTACAGCAACCTCCAACTCCTGGGCTCAAGCGAGTCTCTTGCCTCCGCCTCCCAAGTAGCTGGGACCACAGGCGCCTGCCACAACGCCCGGCTATTTTTTTGTTGCAGCTGTCATCGTTTGCCAGGTCCGGGCTGGGGATTCGAACCCGCCACCTTAGGTGTACATGGCTGGCGCCTTAGCCGGTTGAGCTATAGGCGCCGAGCCGGACGTGAGTACTGTTATCAGCGTCTTACAGATAAGAGCTGTACAGCACTGAGGTTAATCAAGAAGCTCAAGTACATAACTGCTAAGTGGCAGAATCAGGACTGGATCCTGAGTCTAAGAATTTGACTACTACACCAGGCTGCTGGTTGATCTAATAGCTTCCCAGAAGTAGATGCTAGACTCTGATATGAAAGATAGGTCTGGAGGCTGTGGAGAGGAAGGGTGAGAAGCTAGCTAGCCTTTATTTGGAATTTCCTGTGAAATTCCAAGAAAGACTGGGGGATAGAGTGGAGAGAGAGAGATGGCAGGAGGTAATACCTAATTATTAAAATACTTTGCCATAGAGAATTTGGCCAATTGCACACACGCCTGATGTGTGGTGTGTGTGGGGATAGGTGCAGGTGTGTTAAGTGAACATGAGGCAGAACATCGAGATCTGTTCCCAATAACCTACGTAAGCTTGACGATTTTGATTTTGATTCACTAACCATCTGATTATTTTATATATATCATTTTAAATATTATGAATTTAATAAACTTGCTAACTGAATAGTTTGCTCATCCTTAGATGTTTAACTCTTAAATTCTCAGAATAAAATTTACCTTATTTAATAACCAGGTATTTCTCTAGCCCTTAATTCAATGGTTCTCGACCTGTGGGTCACGACCTACAGGAACTATATTAAAGGGTTGCAGCATGAGGAAGGTTGAGAACCACCGCCTTAATTTTTGGAGTAGATTATAATTGGGAGAATAAACCTTAAGCATATAATTTCCATGAATTATCTCAGCCTAAGAATTAGAATATGACTTATGCATTTCGTGGTGTGAATTTAGCAAGTGAAATAGATTTCTTTAACCCTTTCTCAGATGGTTATTTTCAACTATCTCTATAAAGGTCATAGAGAAGATTTAAGAGACATTTGTATGACAGTGACAATCTATAAATAAACTCAATGGGCCTTCTTCTTTTACTGTGAAATTAGTCAGGTGCCGGCATATTTTATATTGTGCTGAACAATATACTTTGTGAAAGATAAAGAATGGAAAATGATTACCTTGTGCAAATAGCTAGTGGAAATACATCTGTGGGCCAACAATAGATATTGTATAGACATTTCCTGTGTACACTGTTTTATGCAGCATGTGTAGGCCAAGCCAAAGGTAATTGAATGCAGGTAATAAACAGTAACTAAATTGGTTAGCCAATAAAGGAAGAATCATGTGTAAGTTGAGAATGAGATGAAAATTTTGGGTACTTTACTATCCTAAAATATATTCTAATATATATATATATATATATTTTTTTTTTTTTTTTTTGAGACAGAGCCTCAAGTTGTCCCCCTGGGTAGAGTGCCGTGGCATTACAGCTCACAGCAACCTCCAACTCCTGGGCTTAAGCAATTCTCTTGCCTCCACCTCCCAAGTAGCTGGGACTACAGGTGCCCACCACAACGCCCGCCTACTTTTTGGTTGCTGCCATCATTGTTGTTTGGCGGGTCCGGGCTGGGGATTCAAACCCGCCACCTTAGGTGTATGTGGCTGGCACCTTAGCCGGTTGAGCTATAGGTGCCGAGCCATATTCTAATATATTTACAATATTTAAAAATTTTAAAATAAGAAGCCCAGTGCAGAGGCTCATGCCTATAATCCTAGCACTCTGGGAGGTCGAGGCAGGTGGATTGTCTGAGCTCAGGAGATCAAGACCAGCCTGAGCAAGACCAAGACTCTGTCTCTAAAAATAATAGATAGGCGTGGCAGGCATCCTTAGTCCCAGCTACTTAGAAGGCTGAGGCAAAAGGATCAGTTGAACCCAGTAGTTTGAGGTTGCTGTGAGCTATGACACCAGGGGACTCTACTGAGGGTGACAAAGTGAGACTCGGTCTCAAAAAAAATTTTTTTAAAAAAAGTACAAGTTACTTTTGTAATCAGAAAAGATAGAAATTATAAATAGGGTGGTTCCTGTGGCTCAGTGGGTAGGGCACTGGCCCCATATACTGAGAGTGGCGGGTTCAAACTCAGCCCCAGCCAAACTGCAACAAAAAATAGGCAGGTGTTCTGGCGGGCGCCCATAGTCCCAGCTACTCAGGAGTCTGAGGCAAGAGAATCGCCTAAGCCCAGGAGTTGGAGGTTGCTGTGAGCTTCATGACGCCACAGCATTCTACCAAGGGTGATAAAGTGCCTCTCTCTACAAAAAGAAAAGAAATTATAAATAAATAACATTTCCAAGTCTGTATATTGACCCTCCTACCCTGACTAGGTTATTTTCTTTCTTTCCTTCTTTTTTTTTTAATTTCAGATTAATATGAGGGTACAAATGATTAGGATGCAATGTTTGCATTTGTTAGGTAAAGTCTCTGTTGTAGTCATGTCCCCCACACAGGAGGTGTGCACATTGCATCCATTAGGTGAGAGCACACCAATTCCCCTCCCTCTTCTCTTCTCTTCTTCTCTCTCCCTCCTCCCCCTCCCCTCAACTTGAATTAAGTTTTTCTCTTATGTGGATGTGTATTAGTTCATCTACTGGCTTCGTATTGGTATTGAGTATATTGGATACTTACTTTTCCATTCTTGTGATACTTTACTGAGAAGAATGTTTTCAACTCCATCCAGATTAATACAAAGATGTAAAGTCTCCATCTTTCCTTCCTTTTCACTGACACTGAGTGAATAGCCTCACTTCCATCTTTTTGCCATCCATTCTCTTTAATGTGACACTCTGGCATCCAAATGCTCTGATACAACTCTTTTCGAGTTTACTGAATGACCCAGTACTGACAAATTCAGTGACCTATTTCAGAGATGAGAAGGAGGCTAGGATGGCTGGGGCAGAGCAAAAGGTGATTTTGGCACAGTCAACCCAGCTGTGGCTATATCACACAGGGCCCTATCGGCTGCATAAGGTAGGCCAGTGAAGAATGTCGGTTTTATATTAAGAGAGAGGAAAATAATTAGAGCAGTGACTCTCCACCCTTTTGAGCCCAATGTTCCATTGTCATAGCATGTATAGTGCCTGAAATGCTTAGATAATATAAACCTATTCATCAGTTACCTGATTGCTATGTTGTATAATAAGCTACCTGAAAACTTCATGGCTTGAAATAACGATTTATTGTTTCTCATGACATGGTGGGCTGACTGGGTGGTTCTTCTGCTGGTCTCACTTGGGCTTGTTTGTGTGACTGTTCAGCTGGTGAGTGGGCTGGACTCCAATTCAATCTCACTCATGTCCAGGACTTTGGTATTGGCTGTGGGCCACAGCACATAAATTTCTCCTCTGTGTGGCCTCTCATCCCCCAGTGGGCCAGCCCAGCTCTTTTGCAGTGTGGCAGCTTTCCCAGAGGGAGAAGGGAGAAGTACAAAGCCTAGGCCTTTTGGAACTCCAGCATTACTTCTGCTGCTTTCTATTGGTCAAAGCAACTCATAAAGAAGGGAAAAATTGACTCTTTTCTACTTCTGGTAGAAGTAGCAAAGTCACATTGCAAAGGGGCATGGACTAATCAGAGGTTGTTATCTATCTATACAAGTAATTTCCAAAAAGTATATAGTGATCATTTATAATATAGCAAACTATAATGTAAAAGAGAAATAAAATGCAAATAATTTATAAGTAGTAACATATTTTTCTTTTTTAAACGCTCAAGTAAAACCTCACTAGAAGATACGAAGTAGTCACTTCCTATGTGTATGTAGAATCACCATGCATGCCCCAGCTACAGAAGGCAGACTGAATCCCATGTGTTGTGGCAGTTGCTCAAATACTATAAGTGGTATATATTTGCCCTTGGTGATAGGATTTTCTGAATTGGTAGAAGACTCTTAGAACAAAGTACAATTTTCTCTTGAGGTAACATGATAGTTGCTCTTCTAGAAAAATCAATATGTATTATTATAAAGCTATGCAAAAAGACATAACGTTCATTGTTAAGTGGAGTAAAGCTCTAGGCTCAGGTAATTATAAACAAGTTGATCCAGTTAAATATTTGAAAACATTTAGTATGTAGGAGAGTTTCTGATTGCATGTGACAATCCTGTTCCATTGCAGTATGTGGTATAATTCTGGTTTAAAAGTCTAAATGGATCTGTAGGGCTGTATTCCTTCTTAAAACTTAGAGGAGAATCTATTATTATTATTATTATTATTTTGACCTCTTTCTGTCTCTAGAGGCCAGTGGCATTCCTTGCCTTATGACTCTCATCTTCACAGCCGATAGGTAACAGCATCATTTCCACCTCTGCTTTGGTCATCATGTGGGCTTCTCTGTCTCCGACCCTCCTGCCTCCCTTCTTAGGATCCTTATGATTATACTGGGCCTACCTGGGTAACCAGGTTAATACCCCATCGCAAGACCCTTAGTTTAATTACATCTGCAGAGTTATTTTGCTATAGAAGGTAACCCAGTTACAGGTTCTGGGGAGTAGGATGTAGACATCCTGGAAGGTCCATTCCTCAGCCATCCACACCCAGTGTATCTATACTGTGTATCTCAAGGGGGAAACATTCCAGGGCTGCAGGGCCAAGTGGGTAATGAAACGGGCCTGGGCTACCAGCAGAGGTCTGAGGAGGCAGCTGCTGTGCTTCTCAGTTCCTGCTGATTGTCACCATCAGGAGACTGCTCTCAGGGTGGCCACATCTTTGGGGTTTTCTTTTTCTCTGTTTTTCTGGTTTTTGCTGTTGAGGAATCAGAGAGGGTACAAAGAGCTAGGTTACACTGCTTGCATTTTCTCGGTAAAGTCCTTCTCTTTGGGACTCAATTCAAGCCTCCAGATTTTATCATGAACTATCTCACTTTTTTCTTCTTTGAATCGGTATCTACCTATGTTGCCCAGGCTGTTCTCAAACTCCTGGGCTTGGGGCTTCTCCTGCCTCAGCCTCCTGAGGAGCTGGAACTACAGGTGCCTACCATAGCACCTGACAGTCTAAATTTTTAACTGTTCATAATTAACTTTAAAAAATTAAATGCAGCATGCCAACCAGAACACATCTGTGAGCTACATTTCCCCAACCTCTGTTTTGTGTTCTTGACTTCTATGAGCTTCTGGCCTGCCATGCTTAGCTATCTGTCCACCCTGCCTCAGGTCCGCCAAGACAACAAGAAGCCCACCCAGGATACACTCTTGGGAACTCAGCTACTACCATTTGTGAGGTACCTTTTTTTCCTGTAGCTTTGTTGAGGTGAAATTGGCAAATAAAATTATATATAATTAAAGGGCTACAACTAGATGATATGACATGCCTATGCCTTGTGAAATGATTACCACAGTCAAGCTAATTAACACATCCACCATCTCACATAGTATCTTATCTGTTAGGGTTGCTATATAACAAAGTACCACCAACTGGGTAGCTTATAAACAACAGAGTCTTTTTTTCTTTTGAGACAGAGTCTCACTTTGTTGCCCTCGGTAGAGTGTGGTGGCATCATGGCTCACAGCAACCTCAAACTCTTGGGCTTAAGCGATTCTCTTGCCTCAACCTCCCAAGTAGCCGGGAGTACAGGCGTTTGCCACAACACCCAGCTATTTTTAGAGACAAGGTCTTGCTCTAGCTCAGGCTAGTCTTAAACTCCTGAATCCACCCTCCTTGGCCTCCTAGAGTGCTAGGATTATAGGCATGAGCCACCTTACCCAGCCAGAAGTTTCTTTCTTTCTTTTTTTTTTGAGACAGAGCCTCAAGCTATCCTCCTAGGCAGAGTGCCGTGGCACCATAGCTCACAGCAACCCCCAACCCCTGGACTCAAGCCAGTCTCCTGCCTCAGCCTCCCAAGTAGCTGGGACCACAGGCGCCTGCCACAACACCCGGCTATTTTTTGGTTGCAGCTGTCATTGTTGTTTGGCGGGTCCGGGCTGGATTCGAACCCGCCACCTTAGATGTATATGGCTGGCGCCTTAGCCACTTGAGCCACAGGCACCGAGCCCAGAAGTTTATTTCTAACAGTTCTAGAAGTTGAGAAGTCTAAGCCTCAGCTCTTAACTCCAGGAAGTAGCCTCTTAAGCCAAATGGGGATGGCTAGAGTCCACCTGGCCACATCTCCAGGCTGTTTGAAAGCTTGTTAGCCATGTCCTGCTGGCTCCTGGGTTCTCTCCCTCTACTTTCCCCATCAGACTACATTCCCTCACCCTGGGTCTAGATGCTGATGGGGTTCACCTGGCCTTTGGATGTGGACCTCACCTCATTCACTGGGCCTCAGTTTTCTCATACATGAAAGGGACACAATAATATTAACATCTACCTTGCTGGCTTGTTCTGATCACCAGGCTAAATCATGTGAGGAGTTGCTTAGCAGTATACCCGGCATATGGCACATGTTGAGTTCTCCATAAACTCACTATTATGATTATTGTTTTTGTTCTTTGTTCTGTTGCTTAGGCCAGAGTGCCATGGTGTCAGCCCAGCTCACAGCAACCTCAAACTTTTGGGTTCAAGTGATCCTCCTGCTTCAGCCTCCACAGTAGCTGGGACTATAGGTGCCAGCTACAACACCTGACTAGTTTTTCTATTTTTAATAGAGACAGGGTCTTGCTCTTGCTCAGGCTGGTCTAGAACCCCTGAACCAAGTGATCCTCCCACCTCAGCCTCCCAGGGTGTGAGGATTGCATGCCTGAGCCACTGTGCTGGTCCCTATTATTATTATTATTATTATTATGAACTACTGTAAGCATTTGCAGAATAGCAACAGTGATATTTGCAGAATATCACAGCAGCCCTGATCTCATGCTACCCATAATCCCTATAAACCTCCTAGTCCAGGCATTTTGCATCTCCTATTTGACCACTGCCTTTAATTGGCTAGACTCGTCTACTAATCTGTTCTACATATGTGGAGCATATATAACAGGTTAATATCCAGACTCTAAGGAATTCCTACAAATCAATATGAAAAAAAGAGAGCAACGCAATAGAAAAATAGACAAATGATCAGGAAGTTCATGAAAGGGGAGACCTAGAGAGCTGAAAGCAAATCAGATGCTTAACCTCAGTAATATCAAGATTGCTCACAGATTGGCAAAGGTGTATAAGTTTGACAACATAAGGAATGGATGAAGCTTTGGAGAAGGGAACTTTCACACCCTAGTGTATAAGAGGAAAAATTTGTCAGAACCTAGTAAAATTGAAAATACACATACTCTATAACCTAGATTTCACTACTAAATCTGTACCATGGCTAGAAAACGTTTGCCCTGAAGAAGGGACATTAAATACTATGTTGTTTAAAATATTAAAAAGTGGAAGTAACCTTAAAGTCTATCAACAGGAAGATGTATAAATAAAACGTCTTTATAACAGCTTTATTGAAGTATAATTTACATATCATTAAATCTACTCATTATATCCCAGTGTGTACAGATAGATGAATGGAGAAACAGAATGTGGGCACACAGAGTGGAATAGTATTTGACCTTAAGAAGGAAGGAGACCTTGACACATGCTAAGATGGATGAACCTTGGACATTATGCAAAGTAAAATAAGCCAGTCATGAAAAGACAAACAATATATGACTCTACTTATATGAGGTACCTATAGTAGTCACATTCAAGTCACATTCATAGAGATGTAAAGTAGATTGGTTGTTGCCAGGGGCTGGGAGGAGAGGAGAATGAGTTGTTGTTGTTTAATGGGCAAGGAGTTTCAGTTTTGCAAGATGAAAAGAATTCTAGAAATTGGTTGTATAACAGTGTCAATGTACTTACCACTACCAAACTATACATTAAAAAATAGCTAAGATGGTAAATTACATGTGTATTTTACCATATTTTTAAAAGAGATTTAAGAAATCTACTCATTTTAAGTCAAGCAATTTTTTTTTCTTTTTGAGAGAAAGGGATCTCAAGCTGTCACCCTGGGTAGAGTGCTGTGACATCACAGCTCACAGCAACCTCAAACTCTTGGGCTCAAGCAATTCTCTTGCCTCAGCTTTCCAAGTAGCTGAGACTACAGGCACCCACTACAATGTCTAGCTATATTTTTGTTGCAGTTGTCATTGTTATTTAGCTGGCCCGGGCCAGCTACCTTGGTATATGTGGCCAGTACCCTACCCACTGAGCTACGGGTGCTACCCTAAGTCTAGCAAATTTACAGAATTGTGTAACCTTCACATCAATCTAATTTTGGAACATTTCCATCACCCCACACCTCCAAAATCTCTCATGCCCATTTTAGTCATTCTCCATTCCCACTTTCAGTCCCAGATAACCACCAATCTATTTTCTGTCTATAGATTTATCTATTCTGAACATTTCCTATAAATAGAATCTTATAATATATGTGATTTCCATCTGGTTTATTTACTTAGTACCATATTTTTGAGATTTTATGTTGTAGGAGATATTAGTACTTCATTTTTGTTACCAGATAATATTCCAGTGTAGGAAGATGCTATATTTTGTTTGGGGTTGTTTCTACTTTTTGCTATTATAAATAATGCTGCTGTGAACATTTGCATGCAACTTTTTTTATGGACATACATTTTCATTTCTCTGGGATAGAGAGCTGGGAGTGGAGGAAATTGGGTTTTTAACCTGACCTTATTATGTTTAGTTGGATATTGTGACATTTAAATAAGTCCAGATAGCAGAACCCAATTTCTCATTTTAGAATGTAGCACTTAAATATGAAATGTGGCTGCTAGTGAGGGGCTGTTGTGTAATGCTGTACCATTACCAGTTATCCTAAGTGAGTGTTGGAAGGCTAACCTTTCCCAACTAATGGTGATCACTTTTAAATGACAATTATTGTCAAATATTTTTTATATGCCGCATATCATTTCACATTGCAGTCTTATTTAATCATTACAGTAACCCTGTGCATGGGTGGTTTAATCTTCTCCATTTTGTAATTGAGGAAACTTAGGCCCACAGGGACACGCAGGTTTCATATGGCTGCTAAGAGGAAGAGCCAGGGTTTGGACTCCAAAGGCTGACATTCTTTCCTACTTATGTCTCCTGGTGACAACGAGGCAGTGGGTGCTGAAAATATCTCCCACTGTGACTCTTGGAATTGCTGTCAGATCCAGTTTGTAAGCCATGCAAGAAAATCTTATTATAACTTTACAGTCATGCTTCTTTTCTTTTTTCTCTTTAACAAAAGATCATTGATCACTTCATTTCCCAAACTTGGCTGGGAGTTGCTTTTGTTTTTCTAAAAATCAAAGTCATCCTCAAAGAACAAGACTTTAAAAAGAAAGTCAACAGACTCTGACCTGAGAGTGACCCCATGGTTCTTTTACAAAATAAAGGGCAGTGGCTTTGTGGCAGGATTTTCCTTCTGTGGCCTGAAGCTTTGTCCTCTTGATTTCAGAAGCATGGCCTTATGCCAGATGGCTGTGGTAGCAGTCTTGACTAACTGCCAAAAAGGGGGAACATTATCATTTGGTCATAAATTGCATTTCAGTTATTATACACTGCACCAGTTAACTTTTTGCTGCATAACAAACTACCTCAAACGTTAGTGGCTTAAAATTGCAACCATTTGTTTAGCTCACTATTCTGCAAGTCGGCAGTTTGAGCTGGTGTTGGCTAAAAGGTTCTTCTTGCCTTGGCTGAGTTCATTCATCTATCTGTGGTCAGCTCCAGGTAGACTGGATGCTGACTGGTCTAGGGTGGCTCAGCTGAGATGGATCGCCTCTATTGCACTTGATCTCTCATCCTCCATCATCTTAACCCTAGGTTGTCCATATGGCAGCCAGACTGGGTTGCTAGGATTCTTCCTTTTTCCTTCCCTCTCTTCTCAGCCTTTTTAATTTTTCTTTTATAATTAATTATTTTTTATTAAATTATAACTTTGTACATTGATGCATTTATGGGGTTCAGGGTACTGCTTCGATATACAATGTGAAATGTTTACATTGAACCAAGTAACACAACCATCACAAGGTTGCTAGGATTCTAATGGACACCCTCAAGGTCTCTTGAACCTGAGTCACTTTCACAACCTAGTGTCACTTTCACGTATTACTTGGCCAAAGCAAGTCACAAGCCAGCCCATATCCAAGGGGATAGGAAATCAATTCCAATTCTTTTTAAAAATGTGTATAAATGGCTTGGCGCCTGTGGCTCAAGTGGTTAAGGCGCCAGCCACATACACCTATGGTGGCAGGTTCGAATCCAGCCCGGACCCGCCAAACAACAATGACGGCTGCAACCCAAAAAAATGGCCAGGCATTGTGGTGGGCACCTGTGGTCCCAGCAACTTCGGAGGCGGAGGTAGGAGATTTGCTTGAGTCCAGGAGTTGGAGGTTGCTCTGAGCTATGCCACAGCACTCTACCCAGGGGGATAGCTTGAGGTTCTGTCTCAAAAAAAAAAAAAAATTGTATAAATGTAAAAAAATAAATAAAATTTGTATAAATATGTAGGGTACAAGTACAATTTTGTTCTATGATAAATTTTATAGTGGTCAAATCATTACCCATTACTTGAATTAAGTAATTTCTCACCATCCACACCTCTTGTACCCCCTCACACATCTGGGTTTCCATTGTCAGTCATTCCACTTACTATATCCATGAGTACACATTTTTTAGCACCAACCTATGAGTGAGAACATGCCATATTTGACTTTCTGTGCCTGGCTTGTTTCACTTACGATAATGACCTCCACTTCCATCTGTGTTGCTGCAAAAGACATGATTTCATTCATTTTTATAGATTCTACTTCTTGATGGGAAGAGCAATAAAGTTCAAATTGCAAAGGGTGTGGATGCAGGAAGGGGTGGAGGATGGTGGCCCTTTCTGCAACTTGCCCCATATACTGCATTAGAAATAATACAGACGGGGCAACAGCTGGCAAATTTGACTTCTGGCTCCAGCCTGGTAACCTCAAGGAAGTTACTTGTCTGAAACTCTCTCCTCTCCTCATTTGTAAACTATATGTAAGATTATTGAGAGGATTAAATGAGCTAAGGGTGAAGGGGCTAGATCTGTAGTCCCAATATCTGGGTTCAAATTACTATTATTATTATTTTGAGACAGAATCTCATCATGTTTCCCTTGACAGAGTGCCATGGAGTCATGGCTCACAGCAACCTCAAACTCTTGGGCTCAAGCAATTCTCTTGCCTTGGCCTCACAAGTAGCTGGGACAACAGGCACCCACCACAAACACCTGGCTATTTTTGTTGTTGTTGTTGTTGCAGTTGTCATTGTTTAGCAGGTCCAGGCCGGGTTTGAAACCCCCAGCCTCGGTGCATGTGGCTGGTGCCCTACACACTGAGCTACAGGCGCTACCCTGCGTTCAAATTCTTATTAGCCTCTCTGTGCTGGCCTTTCCTAATCTGTAAAATGAGAATAATATGTAGTACCCAGTGGCAATATGTAGTTGTTCTGAGGATAAATGAGTTAAAATTTAAAAGAGTGGCTGGCACATAGAAAACAGTATATGTTAACTCTTGTTAACCTTATTAGTGTTATGCTTGGAAAACAGAGAATCTGAAAAAGGAATGTTATCCCCTGGAACTGTCCAGATTTTTGTAGTAGTAGCCGTTATGAAGGAGGCAGTACAGTGGCAGGCATCCTTAAACTATGGCCCGCAGGCCATATGCGGCCTGCCTAGGACATTTATCTGGCCCGCTGGGTGTTTTTGCCACCGTTGCCTGTCCTGCTTAGTAGCTGACTTGTCCCGGGGCCCGCAGTCCCGCCCTCCAGCGGTCTGAGGGACAGTGAACTGGCCCCCTGTTAAAAAAGTTTGAGGACCCCTGGTGTAAAGGAAGCTTAATGATTAAGCATAGAATTTGGAGCTATTATTACCTGAGTGTAGGACCTTCTTCCACCTTCTTCTAGATATGTGAACTTGCATCTTGCAAACACTGTGACCTTGTAATCTTTATCTTTCTAAACCTCACTTTCTTCCTCTGTAAAATGGAAACAATAACAGTAATTGCTTCGTATAAGGGAGTTTGTGAGAATTTAATAAGATAATGCATTAAAGCTGTAGGCCCAGCTTTGGGGATGCAGACTGGTACTGATACTCGTCCATGGCCTATTAGGAACCAGGCTTAGCAGGAGGTATGTGGCAGTGAGCAAGCAAAGCTTCAGCTCTATTTACAGCTGTTACCCATTGCTTATATCGCTGCCTGAGCTCCACCTCCTGTCACATCATTGCAGCATTAGACTTATAGGAGTCTGAACCCTACTATAAAGTATGCATTCTAGGGATCTAGGTTACATGCTCTTTATGGGAATCTAATTCCCCACTCTCTTAAGCCCCCAGACCCATTCGTTCTATGAAATTGGTCACCGGTGCCAAAAAGGCTGGGGACTACTGCATTGAACCCCTCAGCACAGTGCCTGACACACAGCTACAGTGAAACGTAGTAATAAAATAAGGACAAGATTAAATTGGAAACAGAGTTCCTTAGACTTGGAATGAAAGACTGAAAATGAAGAGTCTGCAAGGAAGAGGTGGGCTGAGACTGGCTGTATGGGGGCGTTGAATGGGGGGCGGTGGTCTCAGAAACCTGGAGGCCAGCTCCAGTGTGGAAAGGCAGGGTGCTGGGCAGCTAGCGCCAGACCCCTAGGAAGATTCCTTAAACTCTGCAAGCCTCAGTATTTTTTTTATCTGTTAAGTTGTGAGGGAAATAATCATAGTACTTACCTTCCAGGGCTGTTGGGGGATTGAATAAGATGGTGTATGTTAAGCTCGGTAAGTGGTAGCCACTGTTACTCTCTCCTTCTGCTTGAAGGAGAGGCAAATGTGAGCAAGTGAAAAACAAGAGGGAGACGAGATGGTCCGGATTGACAGTGAGAGAAAGGATAAATTGAGTGTCAGGCAGGGATAGTGAGAAGGATCAGGACAGACTTATCATCAGAGCTTTTGCTAGAAGCTTCTTCCATTTACAGAGGTCTTGCCTTCTTCAAACAGAAAGCAGGCTTTGCAGGAAATTCTCCAGACTCATTGGTTTCTTGGAGGCATGACTGTGAAGCTGGGTTTGCAAATAATTTTGGTCCTGAAAAAGGAGTTTTGGTGGGAGTAGGGTTTTTAAAAAGACTTGCCTTCTCCTTACTGAACGTGCATTAAGGCTGACCTTGCTAGTCATCTTTCTAACATAGTGATAGCTGCCTTCCCTGGTCTCCCTGGGTTGGCCAGATTCTGTATGAGTTGGAAAGGGGAAAAGGTTCTAAAACAAAACATTAACTGTAATTGTTAAAAAAAACTTCAGCATTCTCCTTAGACAGGTTGGTTAAAAGGCCACAATGCCATTCTGTTCTACCACGCACTGGTTGTATTCCACTGGAACAAATTAACTTTGAGAGATAAATATCATCATAAAAATTAAACATTACAGTTAGCCTGATGTTCTTAAGCAATTCCTTGACATTCAGCCATGCCTTTGGATTAGCTTAATTGGAACACAAGAGATCAGAACTTAATTAGAATTTAATTGAACTGCTATATTAAACAGCTGGCTCAGTGGCTGTGTTGTAAACTCCACTTGAAAATTCTTTCCGATGCTTCTCAGAAAATATTTTGGGCAATCAGAGTAAAGATAATGATTTTTACTGTAAGCAATTTTTGATAGAAAGGTTTATATCTTTAGCAGTAAAAAGTAGTGCAGACTCAACGAGTTTGTTTCAGCTGGGAAGTGTGAAGTATGCAGAGATAAGCTCACTTTTGCTGGTGTTAACTCTTTGAGGGAAGGTCCTGAAAGTGACAAAAAACCCTGTTCAAAGTGACTTAACTATCAAAATAATTTTTTTTCCTTTTTTAAAATGCACATGAGAGGCCCACAGGGAGATTGTCTAGTACAGTTTAATTTGGTGGCCAGATGATGCCTTTACCAGTTGTTCTCTCTCCATGATTCTGTTTCCTGTGTATTGGCTTCACCCTCAGGGGGGCCCTCCCCTGTGGCACCAGTCTAAGTACCCCAATAAGGCTCAAGTGCAGCAGGAAGAGAGAAGATCTTACCCAGAGTTTCTAATCCAGCCAACTCACATCAGTTGCCTACTTTAGAGTAAGTCCTTAAAACTAGGGGCATTTAGTGCCTTGTTAAGCAAAGGAAAGAGGTCCACCCAAAGCACATAGTTTAGAGTTGGGGAAGGGTGGATTCCCAGAAGAAACTAGAGTGCTGTTACCAAATGAAGGCAGAAGGGACACTAGTTCTTAATATGTTGCAGCTGATAGAAAACGAGCTTCAACATTAAGTGGGACTTACTGACTCAGGAGACTAGAAGGTTCCGAGACAGAGAGGGAAGGCTTCATGATTGGTCTGATTCAGGGGCTCACTGCCATAATGGAGAAGGTGCTCTTCTGTCTCTCAAATAGCCACCACCACAGGCCTAGGCTTTGCATCCGTCTACTACCTCAGACAGATGGAAAATGTGCAAACTGTTTCAGAAAAGCTAAGGCCATTTCTTCCCAGAACCCCCAGCTCGTCTCCTCTCACACGTCCTCACTCTGAAATGGGTCCCGCGCCTATTCCTGATTCAATCAATGAGTCTCTTTGATCAGGATAAATGTGGACCCGATTGGCTCAGGTCTGGGTGTAGACTACCTTACTTGAAGTGGAATTATCTTGCCTGCCTTATCAGAGTTCACGCCTGGAGCTGGAGATGGAGTTAATTACCTGCAACCTTCATAGGTTACTACCCAGATCAGGAATTGAGGAAGTGATGGTTGCTGGATATTGAATTAAATTATCACATTAGGGCCATGTGATTGAATTAATAATCACCCTGGGGCTCATTTTCTTTATCTCTGGTGTTTAGCACAGGGCGTGGCACATAAGAGATCCTCAGTAAATGTCTGTTGAATACTGAACGGGCACCATGCTTAATGCAGAAAGAAATGAGGAGTTTTGTGTATGAGTAAAATGATGGCTAAAAAAAATTCCATCTCAGCTTTAAAGATAGATTAAATGTGCAGTCTTCTTTGACCTGTTGATTTATTTTTATTTCCTTGCTTCTTTTTTATTTGTTTTCTTTTTTGTTGTTGTTGTTGTTGAGACTGAGTCCCACCCTATACCCTGAGCAGAGTGCAATGGTGTCATAGCTCACTGCAACCTCAGACTGTGGCATCCTGCTACCTCAGCCTCCAAAGCCTCTGGGTTTTTCATTTTTTTATGAGTCAGGGTCTCACTCTCAGGCAAATCTCGAACTCCTGAGCTCAAGCAATTCTCCCTCCTCAGCCTCCCACAATGCTGGGATTATGGGCATGAGTTACCTCACCCAGTGATCTATTTGTTTATTTAAAAAAAAGGGGGGGTACCTATGGTCTCAGCTACTTGGGAGGCGGAGGCAGGAGACTTGCTTGAGCCCAGGAGTTGGAGGAGGTTGCTGTGAGCTGTGATGCCACAGCACTCTACCCAGGGCGACAGCTTGAGGCTCTGTCTCCAAAAAAAAAAAAAAAAAAAGGTGGAATCTGGGGAGAGGCTGAGACTACCTCTCCTATCCTATTCCATGCGACATAAAATTTTCCCATTCGGCTTTTGGGTGCTCATCAAATTCCATTACAATGAAGAATATTGTAAACCACAGTTGGTATCAGGAAACTATTTCTAACTCCTGACAGGTCCTTTGATGATCTCATGACACTGAAATTTGGTACTATGAATAATTCAGTAAAACAACCCTTATTTTTTTTCTCTTTACATTCCATGCCCTTGTCATAATCATTTATTAAAGTTGCTTTCCTTTTTTAAATCAAATACCTGAATATCTTTTAAAAACTACAAGGACTCTGGTCACTGAGGGGAGAAACTCCATTTCCTGGCCTTGACTGACAGGAGAAATCAGAAATGCCATCAGCTTTTGTTTGAAAAAAATTCTAAGGAGTAGAAAAAATAGATTCTGGCAGGAAAGGTGTGGTAGAATTATTTCAGCATTATTCCTTTTCATCAAGAACACTTTTAGAAATGACCATGTGGCTTGGGTGGGGAGCGGCGGCTGGAAGCCTTAGTCAATGTTATTAGCACATATTTTGAACTTCTGTTGAGAAGTATTATTTTTCTCTGATGAAATTCTGACTTGGTTAAAAAATGTAAACACCTGTTGGCAGTTTGCTATGGTAAGTATTTTGGCATCTGCTTATAGGCGAAGTGGTTGCTCGTTTCTGGGGTCATAGTTTTTGACTAGATTTGTCATGTCTGGGAATTCTTGGGTATCTCAAAGTATTTTGAAAATCTCTGTGTGGGAAAGGATGCTCTATGTGCATGGCAGGTCCATAGTACTTAACTGCTGCTCTTCATCCTTACTCTGTCCATGTCCACATCACCCTGACTACAAGTGATTGAACCAGGAGTGTGTATCAGGCCCTGGGGCAGCCCCTTTTAGATGGCAAAGTGGCTATGAAGTGGTCTGGTCCAGTTGTTCGCCCGACAGGAATAATCTGTCCTGGGAGCATCTAACAGATCATTTCCATGAGATTCTCCCTTCTGGCGAGTTGGTATATTGGATTACCAAGAGAAAAGGCAGACTGCAGTGGACTGTAGTGTAGGTAGAAGGAGAGACATGCCAAGCGACAAGGACAGAGCTTTAAAAGCCATTAGATAGCAGGCCTTGAAGACAGAGAGGGAGGAGAAAGGCTCTATTAGAACTCCAGAAAAGGAAGGAGCAAGCAATAAAGCCACACCAAGGAGCTGAGCTCCTCATAGAACTAGAACTAGAACTGTTGTTAGATGGCCTCTCCTGTGCCCTGAGCAGCCATGAACAGTTGTGCAGTTCTTCCTGAGACCTCACTCTACCACCAGGCAGAGATATTTTTTTTAAATTGAGACAGAGTCTCACTTTGTCACCCTCTATAGAGTGCTGTGGCATCATAGCTCATAGCAACCTCCAACTCCTGGGCATAAGTGATTCTCTTGCCTCAGCCTCCCTAGTAGCTGGGACTACAGGCACCCACCACAACGCCTGGCTATTTTTTGTTTGTTTGTTTGTTTAGCAGGGTCTGGCTGGGTTTGAACCCACCAGCCTCAGTGCATATGGCCAACTCCCTAACCACTGAGCTAGGGGCACCTGGGCTGAAGAGATTCTTATTTTCCTCACCACCCCTTCTACCTTTCTAGTCACCCCCTGTGCTAGAATACATTGTTGTTCAAAAATACTCTGGGTCTCTTTTGAAGGATCATGTGACTCCTTTGCTCAGTGGAATGGATGGACCTGACATATGTTATTTTCAAACACATGATTAAAAAGTCAAAACACAGTTCACCATATTCTTTTTGTTGGTTGTGCTAAGAGGTGACACTTCAGCAGCAGCAGCAGCTCTGTCAGCCTTAGTGTCACCGTAAAGACCACATGAAACAGAGAGCTGCGGCTGATTGAAACGTTCACATAACATGAATGAAAAATAAACTATTGCTGATATAAACTACTGAGATTTGGTTGTTCTTGCAGCAAAATCTAGCCTGATGTGACCAGGGGGAAAACCTGGTAACAGAGGTGCTATGCTCTGAATGTGTCCCCTCCAAATTCGTATCATGAAACCTAATGTTCAGCATGATGATGTGAGGAGACAGGGCTTTGAGAGGCGATTAGGTCATGAGGATGGAGCCTTCTGAGTGGGATCAGTGCTCTTATAAAAGAGGCTCCAGGGCGGCACCTGTGGCTCAAGGAGGGTGCTGGCTCCACATACCAGAGGTGAAAGGTTCAAACCCAGCCCCAGCCAAAAACTGCAAAAAATAAAAACATAAAAAAAATAAAATAGGCTCCAGAGAGCTAGCTACCTTGCCCCTTTCTCCATGTGAGAACACAGTGAGGAGGTGTGATTTATGAGGAACCAGACACCAAATCCACTAGCACCTTTATCCTGGACTTCCTAGTCTCCAGAACTGTGAGGAAGAAATGTTTATTGTTTATAAGCCACCCAATTTATGATATTTTTGTTGTAGAAGCCCAAATGGACTAGGGTTGTGAATAAACTGAGCATATTTCTATCCCTTGCAATAATCTCAAAGAGTCTCAACCAACACAATGCCCTAGCCAGCCACACTCAGTCCACTGAAATCACAGCCTGTGCTTTGGACTTTTCTGGAGTGGAATTCTGTTAGTTGCCCAGTGCAGATTCAGTTGCTTTCAAATTCTGGTTGTTTTTCTTCCCAGTCTTCAGGCCTCTAGTGTGTCTCTTATAGGTTTACCCAATATAAAAATTGGCACAAAATACTGTCTGGATTGAAGCCCTATTAATTTCTGCCTTTTCTTTCTATGTGGTCTGGGTCTTTTATGATGATTTTTTCCTCCTTTGTCTGCTGCCACTCCATTTATTTTTATTTTGTTTTTATTTGGTTTTATTTTACTTTTTTTTTCTAAGAGAAAGTCTCTCACTCTGTTGCCTAGGCTGGAGTACAATGCCATGATCAGAGCTCACTGCAGCTTCCAACTCCTGGGCTTAAGCAATCCTCCTGCCTTAGCCTCCTGAGTAGCTAAGACTAGGACTACAGGTGTGTGCCACCATGCCTAATTTTTTTTTATTGTTTGGGATTCATTAAGGGTACAAAGAAGTAGGTTACACTGATTACATTTGTTAAAGTACCTCTTATAATTGTGTCTGACCCCCAAGAGGTGTGCCATACACTGTAACCTCACTCCCTTCCTCCTCCTCTCTCCCTACTCCCTCATTTCCCTACCTCTGACTTATATTAGCTCATCTATTACCTTCATATTAGAATTGAGTACACTGGATTCTTGCTTCTCCATTCTTGTGATACTTTATTAAGAACAATGTGTTCCACCTCCATCCAGGCTAATACAAAAGATGTCAAGTCTCCATCTCTCTTTAATGGCTGGATAGTATTCCATGGTATACATATACCACAGCTTGTTAATCCATTCCTGGGTTGGTGGGCATTTAGGTTGTTTCCATAGTTCGGCAATTGCAAATTGAGCTGTGATAAACAGTCTTGTGCAAATGTCCTTATGATAAAAGGATTTCTTTTCTTCTAAGTAGATGCCTAGTAATGGGATTGCAAGATCAAATGGGAAGTCTAATTTGAGTTCTTTGAGGACTCTCCATACTTCCTTCCAAAAAGGTTGTATTAGTTTGCAGTCCCACCAGTAGTGTAAAAGTGTTCCTTTTTTTTCACATCCACACCAGCATCTACAACTTTCAGTCTTTGTGATGTGGGTCATTCTCACTGGGCTTAGGTGCTATCTCAGGGTAGTTTTTATTTGCAGTTCTCTGATGATTAGGGATGATGAGCAATTTTTCTAATTAATTTTTAAATTTTTGTAGAGACAGGTCTATGTTGCCCAAGCTGGTCTGGAACTTTTGGCCTCAGGTGATCCTCCTGCCTCAGCATCCCAAAAGATTGGGATAACAGATGTGAGCCACTGTGCTTGGTGACCCCCTCCCATTTTATTATTATGTAAAACATGTTTCAAGCAGATAGAAGAACTGAGAGACTTTTAGAGCAAATATCCACATATCTGCCACTACATTCTACAGTTACTATTTTGCTTGATTTGTTTTATCACGTATCTACCCATCAGTCCTTCAGTTTGTCCCTGTGTCCATGCACCGTGACTTTTGGATGCATTTCAGAGTAAGGTGCAGACTTATGATGAGGTCTTTTTCCTTGGCACTTAGCTTTTTTCCTTTTTAATTCTAGATTTAAAAGACAATATTTTTTAAGCTTTGTTTGAGGTTCCCTTAACTATTTCCACTGCTCTCCCAAATTTGCTCATTTTCACCCTTTAACAATCTTTAACTCGGTGTATTTATTCACATTGTATAAACCATAGGTACCCATACTATCTTAATCTCACGCTTTAATTTTTCTCTCTTCCTTCCTCTCTTATTTCTTCACTCATCACAACTTTTCATTTGCTTTGCTTTCTCCCTTTCAGCTCCTCAGCAGATAATTTTTAAACTAAACAACAGCTGAACAATATCCCCACTGTTCTGGCTGTCTGGGTATGCACAGCACGTCCACGCTTGCCCAGAACAGAAGGAAAACACAATTTCTTCTATTTTATTTCTTTGCATCAAAAGTGATTAACTGTGTCTGCATGACCTTCATACATCGGGCTCTTTGGCTATTTTTAAAGTCTGTTTATTGGGGTAAGTCAATCTGAATTCCCTTCATAGAAGAAATCTTTACCACTAAAGGATGAGATAAATGCCAAGGAAACAATGCACCTTTTGTAGGATGAGAGACAAACACTGCCATCTAACAATTGCCAGATTGTTTAAATTATTATACGGCAATTCATGCTAGTTACATATTAGCATTGTTGTACAAGTATTTTCTTATTTTGGACAAAGATGGTTTTCTGAAGGGAATCCTACTCTTGCAAGGCAGATGAAAAGACCCCATTACGTGGTCTAGTACATACCGTGTTATTACCCTGGCCAGCAGTGTTTTAATTTTTTTTTCATAAAGCTGATTAACAATGAGGTAAAAGACTGCAAATTGCCTCCATCAATTCATCAATTCAGGCATCAGTATATTTTATTTACCAAAAGCCATAATAAAGCTTTCGGTAAAAGAATCTTTTTTTTTTTTTTTTTTTTGCCGTTTTTGGCTGGGGCTGGGTTTGAACCCGCCACCTCTGGCACATGGGACCTGCGCCCTACCCCATTGAGCCACAGGAGCTGCCCTCAGTAAAAAAATCTTAAGGAGACTTTCCTTTTTGTTGAACATCAGTTATCACAACAATCTTTTCAATCTTATCTGGGATTATACAAGTGTGTTGGCCATTTCAAAGTGATGGGAGGAAAAAAGAAAGAAAAAAAATACAGAAAAAAAATTTATATCAAATGATTGTGGGAAGAAAATAAAGAGAACTTGTCCAGGATTATATTAGCAATTCCTACTTTTAAATACCGGAATGTTTGTACACTACATTCATTCTTGCTTGCTTTGACACTTGTGAGCTGAATTGTGAATTCATTCAATCATTTTTTCCATGCTCACTAATCACTTGCTCTATGCAATGCAGTCAGTTAAGCAATGGGAATAAAAAGAGGAAGACTTGTGCCCTTTCTTCACAGAGTTTGTAATTCAGTAGGGAAGATAGACATGTGGCCAATCTGAGATGCTATGACAGAGGACCACACAGAAAAACAAGGGAGAGTCTGCCCTACATTGAAGAGGGTGAGAACGCTCAGAAAGGCTTCCTGGATAAATGGGAGTTAGCCAGTCAGAGAACAGAAGAATAATGCTTAAAACTCTTTCCATTGCAAGCAATAAACAACCCAATGCAAACTGGCTTGATTAAAAAAGGGACTGTGTTGGGGGGAAAAGGGAGGGGGGACTGTGCTGGTTTGTGAACGCTGAAAGGCTCGGGAACTTCAGGCTGCGGTCAGAGCTGGGCCCAAGGTCTAGTGTAATGCCATCTGGAACATGCCACTGGTGCCTACCCAATAGCATCTCCTTTTTTCCTGCTTATAGATTCCTAAATGTGTTCGCTTTCATTGGAGCTGCTTTGTCCTTCAGGAGTGGCTGGGCTTACCTAATTATATCTGCAATAATCCTATTTCCAAATAAGATCACATTCTGAGTTACTGGAGGTTAGAACATCCAGGTATGAAGTTTGGAGTGACACAATTCAATCCCTGACAACCCACCTTTTTTCCTCCATCACACTGACTTCCTGCTGGTACCTGCTAGGCTGGACCCAGCTAGAGGGTATAGGAGCCTGATTGATGTAAACCATAACATCAGCTCCCTGGGGCACATTGTGGGTAAAGAAAGGTGGTTCTGGAAGGCAAAGAGAGTTTCCAGAATGCTTTGTATTGCCTTCATTCTTGGGAAAGGTCCCTCCAACTGACAACCAACATCTCTAGACTGAGTTAGTTTTTAGCCCCTGCTATCTTAAAAGGAGAGGCAGGATTCTCTTTTTTTCAGTTTTCATAATGGTTTTCACCAAGGAGATGTTTGAATCTGTTTGGGTTACAGGAGAGAATGTAAATGGAAGCAAAAGACGGGATATCTGGTGCACCACCCCATTGCCCTGCTCTGCACATCTTCTCCCACATTACTGAGGACTGTTTTTTCCCTTCTAGCTTATCAGCTGTCTGTCGCCTGGGCTACATTCGATAACATGTAATGAAAACTTGAAAACTCAAGAACAGTGTTAATAAATCAACCAGATGGAGTTTCTTTCTCCTTACATGTTCAGATGTTCAGAGTGGGGCAGGCCCAAGCTGGTGCACTGGCTTGAGGAAGTCAGCAAAGGCACAGGCTCCTTCTATACCCACTCCACCATCCTTAGCACCTCATGGCTAAAAAGTGCTGCTCCACTTCCGCCCTCACATCTGTGCCCCAGGATGGAAGAGGTGGAAGGAAACTTCAAGGAAGAAGGGGCAGCAGGAAGCAGGAAAGCAGAACTTTCTCAGAAATCCCTAGAATATGTCTATTTCTATCTCCTATGGCAGAACTATGTCACATAGCAGTCCCTTGCTACATGGGAGCTTGGGAAATGTAGTTCTTTGGCTGAGCTGATTGTCATTGGGAAGCAATCAGATTTCTGTTCGTAAGGATGAAATGGAGAGTGGACATTGGACAGCTAGCAGGTTCAGCCACACTCCAGTGGCATGTGTGTGCTGTGCGTCCACGTTTGAAGGTGGCACCCAGATCTGAAACACTGCTATTCTGAGGATTTGAATGGCCTTGGGGAAAAGCAGTACAGTTACTGAGCATCATGGTCTGGATTTAAATAACAAAATCATTCCAAGATAATGCCAAAAGCATGTAATAAGCCCCTACTACAAGCACTGTCTTTTATTAGTCCCTGCTCTCTGAAAATATGCTCATCAAAAGAGGAATGGAGAAACATCTTCAGAATTCCTTGCGTTGCCCAGTTACTATTTGTTGTTGTGCTTGCAAATCTTATAAAGGACTCATGCATGTTTATGTAACAAAAGCAATCAATTAAACTCTCTTCCCTTGTCCTACTTAGACATGTGGGCAAAGTAAGAATATATTAATATAATTGACTTTATGCCAAATTCCAACACAGTCAAACAGCTGCATATAGGCCAGGTGCAGTGGCTCACACCTATACTTCTAGCACTTTGGGAGGCCAGGGCAGGAGGATCACTTGGATGAGGTCAGGAGTTCAAGATCAGCCTGAGCTGTATATGAAGACTTTGTCTCTATAAAAAATAGAATAATTATCAGGGCATGATGATGCACTTGTAGTCTCAGCAACTCAGGAAGCTGAAGCAGGAGAATTGCTTGAGCCTAGGAGTTTGAGGGTGCAGTGAGCTATGATGATGCTACTGCACTCTAGCCTGGGCAACAGAATGGAACACTATCTAAAAAAAAATTAATATACAATTTTTGACTCCCTCAAAACTTAACTACTAATAGCCTAGTGTTAATTGGAAGCCTTACTAATAATACAGACAGTAAATTAACACATATTTTGTATGTTATTTGTATAATATACTGTATTCTTACAATAAAGTAAGGTATAAAAAAGCAAATGTTGGACAGGGTGCAGTGGCTCACACCTGTAATCCCAGCACTCTGGGAGGCTGAGGCAAGTGGATAGCCTGAGCTCACAGGTTCGAGACCAGCCTGAGCCAGAGTGAGACCTAGTCTCTAAAAATAGCCAGACATTGTGGCAGACGCCTGCAGTCCCAGCTACTTCTATAGTCCCAGCTACTCTGGAGGCTGAGGCAAGAGACTCACTTGGGCCCAAGAGTTAGAGGTTGCTGTGAGCTATGATGCCATGGCACTCTACCAAGTGCAATAAAGTCTCAAAAAAAAAAAACAGAAAAGTAAAAGTTATTAAGAAAATGAAAAGGAAGAGAAAATGGGTTTACTATTCTTTAAGTAGAAGTAGGTCATCGTAAAGGTCTTCATCCTGCTCATCTTCATGCTGAGTAGGCAAGGAAGAATCAATGGTCTAGGAGTGGCAGAGGCAGAAGGGGAGGCCAGAAAGGCAGGTGCGCTCAGTGTAACTTTCATTGAAAAAATCCACAAATAAGTGGACCCTGTGCAGTTCAAAGCCGTGTTATTTAAGGGTCAACTGTAATCTAATTATCTCTTCTCTCTTTAGAGGAAAAGAACCAAATTTGTTGCCTGTGATTTTCTGACCGAGTGGTTATACAAGTAAGTTGTTTATGTCTTTGAATATTCAATGACCCTAAGGATTCAGTAGTGTTCATTTGTAAGCAGAACAGCAACATTGACTTGAAATCTTGCTTATTGTTTTCTTGTCCAACATATGGCATCATGACCAGCCAAAATCCAAAGAGGATAGGGGAGGAGTTCACAGAATTCTTCTTCATTCCGTTCGTGAAGGAGTACCTAGAGAAACAGTAAGTACAACACAGGCATTGAATAACTTATTACTAATTTTAAGATAGTGCTTGTGATAGTTTTCTCCAATCTAGGAGTATCTACTCATGTGATTTATTCAGGACTCTGGGTCAGTTATATTTGTGGCTCTTGTCTCTGGCTATTTTTAGCCTAGGCTAAGGTCATCTTATCCCTACCAGTAATTTACTCAAGAAGTACTTCAGAAATAAAATAGAAAACTAAAAAAAAAATTCTTATCATAAGTAATTTATCTCTCCATTCTCCCATGGTTTCTCTCTCTCTCTCTCTCTCTGAAGGTCATTATGTCTCAGAAACTATTAGCTAAATTTTCTAAATATTAAATTTTAGTGTATGCCTCAATTTCCCACTTGTAATTTTAGATAGAACGTGACAGATAAAGTTAAATCTCTCTTAGACCCTTCTCATCAGGGTTCCCTTCACCTTGGAGGTAATCAATTTAGACTACTGTGCATCCTTCCACAGCTCTTAAAGTTATTTCACTATATGAAATTAGTTTCTATCATATCAAATCAGTAGTGTCCTTTGGTATGAGCTATTTTTGTCAATGCTATATAATATTGATGATGATGACGATGGTGGCAGCTAATATTTACTGAGCACCTGTATTGTATCATTGTCCTCAGCATTTAACCAGTGTACTAATTTATTCTTCATAACAGTGTTATTACCAGTCCTGTTTTGCAGATGAGGAATAATAATTCTGCAACTTGTTTTTATTTAGCCCAAATACTTACTTCTTCTTTTTCTTCTTCTGTGTTTTAACAAGACAGAATCATGCTCTGTTATCTGGGCTAAAGCGTAGTGATATCACTGTAACTCACTGCAACCTCGAACTCCTAGGCTCAAACGATCTACCACACATGGCCAATTCTTCTATTTTTTGTAAAGAAAGGGCCTTGCTTTTGCTCAGGCTGGCCTTAAATTCCTGGCCTCAAGCAATCCACTTCCCAACGTGCTAGGATTACTGGCTTCAAGCCCCCGAATACATACTTTTGAGATGTAGCATATTAATTCAATTACAACTAATTTGTGCCTTCTGATGGCTTTATAGTATATTTCATTTCTAGATTTGCATAATACAGCCATTCACACAAGAAATATTTATTGAATACTACTATGTGTCAAACATCATTCCAAATACTTAAGATAGAACAGTGAACAAAGTAGCTCTAAACCCCTGCCTTCGTGGAATTGATACTATGTATGTTATATATATTTACATTTGTAGTATATTCCAGATAATAAGTAAGTAAGTAAATGCTGTGAAAAATAAAGCAGAAGCTGGACATGGTGGCTTATGCCTGTGATCCCAGCACTTTGGAAGGCCAAGGTGGGCAGATGACCTGAGGCCAGGAGTTTGAGGCCAGCCCTGGGAATACAGTGAAACCCCACCTCCACGAAATATTTAAAAATTTTCTGGGTGTGGTTGCGCATGCCTGTAGTTTAGCTAGCATGCAGGAGGCAGGGTGGGGGGAATACAAGGATATGGAATATTGAGGGGGCTCAATGTATAATAAAATTATATATTAATTTTATATATAGTAGTCAGGAAAAATCTCACTTAGAGGATGACAGTCAAGCAATGTTCAAGCCATGCCTGGAAGAAAAGAGAGCTCAATTTAGAAAAATAATATGTATTTTGCCTGTTATTTTGAAAATGTTTCCATGCCTGCTCTTTGCAAGAACAATGGCAGGAAATCGAGTCCCAAGGAAATCAAGTGAGACTTACAGAGTCATATATTAAGCAGAATAGAAGACAGACCTTTAGTTAGACATTTAACTCTCGAATGTCACATCTTTTGCTTAAATCTGCCCTCCTTGAGAATGCCAAGTTAAATAGACTCTTGGCTAACTTTCTCCATTTTCAGAATTAAAAATCTCTGGATATTATCAGGTTTTTTTTTTTTTTTTTTGAGACAGAGTTTCACTATGTCACCCTCGGGAGAGTGCCATGGTGTCATAGCTCACAGCAATCTCAAACTCTTGGGGTAAGCAATTCTCTTACCTCAGCCTCCCAAGTAGCTGGGACTATAGTTACCCACCACAATGCCTGGCTGTTTTTTTGTTGCAGTTGTCATTGTTGTTTTTTTTGCAGGCCTGGGCCGGGTTGGTACCTGCCAGCCTCCGTGTATGTGGCTGGTGCCCTAATCACTGAGGTACAAGTGCTGAGCCATCAGTTTTTATTTTTTAAAAAATTTTGAGACTACACTTTGAAAGGAGGGCAATATTAGAAAATCTTGTTTGTTATTTAGCTTATAAACCTGTGCCTAATTTTATCCACTATGAAATGGAAGACCCATAATTTATTGCTTTGCATGTATTTTTCTAAGATTTTTTTTTAGTATCATTCTCCAAGTTGCTGCTTTGTGTTGAAAATGAAACATTTTCCTATTTGTAATAACCAATGAAAAAGAATATTAAAAATAAGAGAATTTCCCTAAACGAGAATTCTTTCAAATCTCTAGTCATTTATTATACAAATTTCTTAATTTAAAATGGCATCCAACATTTGCTACTTTACTTATATTGTAAAGTAGCAGGAACAATCATTTCAGCTGCATTCTACATCAACAGAAGCACAAGAACTCTTAGAGCTTTAACTGGCATTTGTATTCTCTACACCATTACCTTTAAAGAGGTGCCCAGATGCATGATAAAAATTAAGATGAAACTAATCTAATTCATCTGTTGCACCTACCCATTTTAACTGCACAAAGCTTGGTGCTGTGGAATAAAACAGCCTCTGGAGTGACAGAGGTATGGTTTACAACCAGCTGAAGTTTCTGTACTGAGCACTGTAATACAGATGTTAACAAAACACGAAAGGAAAATGCGGAAGCATGAGACCATCCACGTGCTCTCCCTGGCAGGCCAGGAGCCAGCCCAGCTGGGACAGTGGCCAAGCCTGTTTGTGCCCAGATTTGGTCCTGGGAGGCAAGAAGTCAGGTGGTGTTTTCTTCTCAATGATGGTCTTGAGCAGAAATAGACAAGCAAGTAGGAACCACGGTTTTTAAGGAGAGTGAGGATGGGAGCTGGGAAACAATAAATGTCTGATCCACGTTTTCTCAACCTCAAACTATTTAGGACCAGATCATTTTTTGTTGTCGGCTGCTGACCTGTGCATTGTAGGATGCTCAGCAGCGTCTCTGGATGCCAGTAGCGCCTCCTACAGTTGTGATAATCAAAAATATCTCCAGAAACTGGCAACTGATCCCAAGGGTGGGTGAGGCAAAATCCCCCATGGTTGAGAACCCCTGATTTAATTCAGTGATTTTTTTTGTCCTAGTTATACTTTAGAATCATCTGTAGAACTTTGGAAAAATATTGGTACCTGGCTTCACTCAAGATCCATTATACCAGAATCTTCAGGTATAGGCTGGGCATTGGTATTTTATTTTTTTTAAGCTTCCCAGGTGATTCTAATGTATAGCCAGCTCATCTATTCATAGGGCAGAAAAAAATGCTGCATCTAGGAAATAATAAATAGTACAACCGAGCCATTATTCTGCTCAGTGTGTAAGCACTTTTAGATGTATTATCTCATTTCACCTTTACAATAACACTAGGATGTGACTACTAAAGCTGAGACTGTAAAGTCAGGCAGTTGACAGTGTAGTGAGGTGGGTCTTGGGCAAATATGGTGATTATTGGGGCAGGAACTTGATGGACATTGTGAGTAAAGATCTTAAAGATACAGATTGGGCTCAGCTCCTGTAGCTCAGTGAGGAGGGCACTGGCCACATATACTGAAGCTGGCAGGTTTGAGCTTGGCCCAGGCCTGCTAAACAACAATGACAACTGCAACCAAAAAATAGCCAGGTGTTGTGGTGGGCACCTGTAGTCCTGGCTACTCAGGAGGCTGAAGCAAGAGAATCACTTAAGCCCAAGAGTTTGAGGTGGCTGTGAGCTGTGATGCCATAGCACTCTACCAGGGGCAACATAGTGAGAATTTGTCTCAAAAAATAAATAAATAAATAAATGTATAGATTGGTGGAAAATGCATCTTGAGAAGAAAACTCTGTGTAGGCTTTTTAAAGGAAGCAAACTTAAACCACAGTAGGACTTTAGGCAGTATTGGGTTGGGGTTAGAGTGTAAGTTCTCAGGACAAACCAATACTCAAATCTCCACTCTACCACTTACTGATTGTATGACCCTGGGCAAATGTTTTATTTATCTATTACTGTGTAAAAAATTGCCCCCAAACTTAGTGACTTGAAACAATAAGTATTTATTATCTTAACAGTTTCTGTGGGTCAGGAATTTGGTAGCAGCTTAGCTGGGTGGTTCTGGTTCAGAGTTGCCATGAGGTTTCAGTCGAGATGTCCTAGGAACTGCAGTATCTGCAGGTGTCTGAAGCTTTGACTGCAGCCGGAGCTTCTGCTTTCCAGGTGGCATACCCATGGTGCTAGGTATTGGCTAGAGGCCTCAAATTTCTCCATACGGGTCTTTCCTTGGGCTGCTTGTTTATCCTCACAACGCAGTGACTGGCTTCCTTCAGAATGAAAGACTCAATTCAAGGCCAAGAAGGAAGCTACCCTGCCTTTTATGACCCAGTCATGGTATTCAAATGCCTCCATTTCCTCCGTATTCTACTAGACTAAGTACCCTGTTTGAGGGGAACATAATTAAGCACCATCTTATGAAGGGAGGAATATCAAAGAACATGGACATACATCACGTTTTAAAAGTAGCACAGTAGGTCTGTCTCTAAGCCTCCATTTCCTTGCTGGTAAATGTGGTGATTGTGAAGCTGCAGGAAAATGATACAGTTACAAATGGGGTGATGACCAGGCCCAGCCTATAGTAACATGTGGCTCGCCAGGTGGTAAGTAGTGGCTTGTTTTCATTGGCAGACATTGTAACTTTGGAAGGGCACTCTAGGCTAAAGACCTAAAAATGGTGAAAAAGACAGGACTTGATCCAGCATAGCTGGCTCCTGGGGTGTGTGAGGACATAGGGATGGGAAGGGAGATAAGGCTGGAAGGTATTAATAATTACAGGACGGATAATGGTTTTCAGTAAAAGTATGAGGCTTGGGCATTATTCCGTAAGCAGGAGAGAGTATTCAAAGGTTTTTGAGTAGAGGTATCATGGGATCAGACTATTTTGGAAGGATAATTTGCAAGGTATGCAGAGGATACATGAGATGGGGAAGGCTTGAAGTTGGGCTTACCAGTTCCAAGGCCAACGCCATATTTATAGCCCTGGGACATTGAGTTAGGGTGATAAGAGTGGAAAAGAAGGGTCATAGGATGGGTAAAATGGAAAGATGACACAGGTTAACTTTAAGGGTAGAGAAGGGGTGTGTCTGAAAAGGTGGCCTTGCTCCTGGGTAAGGCAAGAGACCCATAGCGAGAGAAGTAAGTACAAGGGTAAACGTGAGGATTCCTGTCTGGGGCACTCTGAGATTGAGGTGCCTCCAGGAGATCCATAGTGGAAACACTGGCCTGAAGCTTACTTAGCAGTAGGGTGTGGACAGAAGCCTTTATTTGGGAATCAAGATCCCCACCTCCTGTGTATGGAGTGAGCCAAGATGGACAGACTGAACTTATGGGTACCCCATAGTTGGTTCCAGAAGTTCAGTGAAGGAGGCACTTACTCTGAGTCATGCTGTTGGCAGTGATGCCCATGGCTTGTCTTGAAGTTGGGTTTGCAAAACAAGCCATCATTTCAACTTAGAGTCCATGTTGATTGGAAATAACCAGTGGGCATAGATAAGGGTCTATTCGGTTTCTGTTGCTGCTATTAACAATCACCACAAACTTGGTAGCTTTAAAGCAACACAAATTTATTACTATACAGTTCTGGAGATCTGAAGACTGACGCGGATCTCACTGGGCTAAAATGAAAGTGTTGGCAGAGATATATTCTTTTCTGCAGGCTCTACGGGAAAACTTGTTTCCTTGTCTTTTCCAGCTTCCAGAAGCAACCTGCCTTCCTTGGCTCATAGCCCCTCCCTCTGTCTTCCAAGCTTGCCTCTCCCTGACCCTCCCTCTCAGTCATCTCTCCCTGACTCTCTTTCACTTTTGCCTCCATCTTTCACTTTTAAGATGGAGATGCCTCCATCTTTCACTTTTAAGGGCTCATGTGATTCCCTTAGCTCATCTAGATAATTCAGAATAATCTTCCCATCTCAAATCCTTAATTTAATCACATCTACAGACTTCCTTTTACCATTGTCAGGTAACATATTCACAGGTTCTGGGAGTTATGATGTGACATCTTTGGGACCCATATTCTGCTTACCACAAAGGTAACTGAAGGAGGAATTGAAGGTTCCTCCCTTCTAGTGATTGCCTACATTTAACAGGGATCACTTACATTTTAAAATGGTATTAGAGTAGGTCAGGTGGCTCACACC
Organism: Galago senegalensis; assembly: GCA_963575145.1. Classification (NCBI taxonomy): domain Eukaryota; kingdom Metazoa; phylum Chordata; class Mammalia; order Primates; family Galagidae; genus Galago; species Galago senegalensis. Next base: position 118,121 of record CAUYTI010162436.1, on the reverse strand, counting down.
TATAATCCCAGCACTTGGGGAGGCCAAGAAGGGTAGATCACTTGAGGTCATGAGTTGGAGACCAACCTGAACAAGAGTGAGACCCCATCTCTGAAAAATAGCCGGGCGTTGTGGCAAGTGCCTGTAGTCCCAGCTACTTGGGAGGCTGCAGCAACAGAATCGCTTAAGCCAGAGAGTTTGAGGTTGTTGTGAACTCTGATGCCATGGCACTCTACGGGGGGCAAGAAAGTGACTGTCTGGAAAGAAAGAAAGAAAAGAAGAAAGGAAAGGAGGGAGGGAGGAAGGAAGGAGAAAATGGTATTATAGGTTTGTTCTTTTTTAATGACATGTACTAAGTGGAAAAAACTCAAAACAGAAAAATTAAAAGAAAAAGGACACAAATCATCTAAGAACACACCTCCTGGGTCCGGCCATTGTTGACATTTTAGTGAACTTTTCAGATACTTACTTCATGCGTCTCCACACATGTATAGCTACAAGAGATGTGTATTTATCCCTCTGAGACCAGAGCTAAAAGTGAGAGAAAATTTGAGGTGGAGTGGGGAAGAGTGGAGGAAGTTCACGATGGGTGCTGTCATGCTGCTTGTCTCTGTGGGTGTGAAGGCATCTGCCGAGAGGGAGGCCGAGGCAGATTCTGGAGGCTTATGGAGGACAGGACGGGGTTACAACAGCTGCTGTGGTGAAACCGATAGGGAATCAGCTAGGGATAAATAGGGACGCCCAGCTGATGGCCTGAATTTGTGGTGTGAATAAACAGCCTGCTTATGTGTGTCTCTAGCAGCCCCCTGCAACCCTGGAAAGAGGGTGGAGGGAACAGATGGTTGGTAAAATCAGGGTTGAAGACTGGCAAAGCTAAACTGTTAGAAGGTCTAGACTGGGTCCAGGGACTCTTAGGTGCAAGTGAAAGCATTGTTTCCTTTTCTAAGAATAATATCTCGCAACAAATTACCATATTTCCTGAATTATGTGTTCACGCTTTAATAGCCAATTTTCAGGAAGAGAAAGAAACACGACATTATGTGTTCACATTAAAAGTAAGTGACACATCAAACTCAGAAACACTAAAATGAGCTTGGGGGTAGATCTTAGAATCTAGAAAATACGTTTTTAAAAATTCCAGTGTGTGGCTTTTAATTGGATCTTAAAGAAACAAATTATATTAAAAAATCAGGAGACAATTGGAAATTAAAACAGTTAATAGACAGTTGATGAAATAAGGAATTATTATTTCACTTGAGGTATGATAATAATGATTTCATAGCAATAATTAAAAAGTTTTACCTCTTAAAGAAATGTGTTGGAATATTAACCTATGAAATTATACATTCTGTGGATAAGGGTGGGGGGAGGGAATTTACTATTAACTGACGTGGAAAATAGTATATTTAAAGCTAGCTGGTGGAGGCTCAGCACCTGTAGCTCAAGCGGTTAGGGCATCAGCCACATAACACCAGAGCTGGTGGGGTCGAAACCAGCCGGGGCCTGCCAAACAGCAATAACAACTACAACCAAAAAATAGCCAGGTGTTGTAGTAGGTGCCTATAGTCCCAGCTACTTGGGAGGCTGAGGCAAGAGAATCCCTTAAGCCCTGGAATTGGAGGTTGCTGTGAGCTATGATGCTACAGCACTCTACCCAGGGCAACAGCTTCAGGCTCTGTCTCAAAAAAAATAAATAAATAAAAAAGCTAGCTGGTGGAGGCATGGCTTCATTTTATATTTTTCTGTCTACTTTTGTATATCTTTGAAAATTTCCATAATAAAATATTAAAAGAAAAGGGGCTTGGTGCCTGTGGCTCAAGAGTCTAAGGCGCCAGCGATATACACCTAGGTTGGCAGGTTCGAATCCAGCCTGGGCCCGCCAAAACAACAATGACGGCTGCAACCAAAAAAAATAGCTGGGCGTTGTGGTAGGCGCCTGTGGTCCCAGCTACTTGGGAGGCTGAGGCAGGAGACTCGCTAGAGCCCAGGAGTTGGAGGTTGCTGTGAGCTGTGATGCCACAGCCCTCTACCCAGGGGGACAGCTTGAGGCTCTGTCTTTAAAAAAAAAAAAAAAGGAAAAGGAAAGATGAGATTTTTCAAAGCTCTCTATGAGCACTATGGGCAGGGAAGTTTATATATTGAGTGATGAACCAGGAGGGCTGAGGGCTGTTCCCCACTAGAGGAAGCTGGAGGGACAGGCAGAGGGGGACTACATTTTCATGTGATCATGCCAAGAAACTCAAATGGAAAATGACCCTGGGGCAAGGAGAGATGGTAGGTGCAGCCCAAGCAAAAAGTATTGTGGGGCTGGGGAGGCTTAGGTCACCCCCTGGGTCACCCCTTCTGAGGCCTGCCTCTAGCTGCACATAATGTCCTGACCAGTTCTCTTGTATTAATCTCAAGCTCCCTTCCCTCTCCAACCCAAACCCAAGTCCCCTCTGAAACAGTAAGGAGGAGGACATGTAACATGATCAGAGCCTTGGGTCTGCCATAAAGAATGTGGCTCCAATAATCTCAGAGTTCTAGGGAACAAGGAAAAGGATTTCTAGGTCAAGAGTCAGTAAACTTTTTTGTAAAAGATAGTAAATTTTATAGGCTTCACAAGCCACAGGTGGTCTCTCAACAACTCAACTTTCTTTTTGTAGCATGAAACAGGTATAGACAGTAGGTCAATGAATGGGTGTGGCTGTGTTCCAACACAACTTTAATTAGAAGACGAGGTGTTGGGCCAGATTGGGCCCACAGGTTATAGTTTGCTGATCCCTATTCTAGGTGGACAACGGTAACCTTTCCAAACCATGCTGTTAGGTAAAGGCAAGAAACAGTATAAATAGAAATGAGTAGGTGGGAAAGATGGAAAGACAGAGAATGTTATAATGAGATCAAGAATTCAGGAATTTCAGCTGTGAAAGTATTTAGTGATGAACCATTCTAAGATGTGACCATTCTTCTGGGTGACTGACAGAGTGAAGGTAGGGTCGTTGGAAATGTGGACCCAAGGCCACAGTGTTAGAGGTGTCAGCAGCATGGGTAATGAAGTAGGTGAGAAGGTTGGTGGGAGATGGTTGAAGAGGATGACAGTAAGTCAAATTCCAGAGCTGTCAAAGGAAGTATAGGAATATCCTGAAAGTCAAAGAAGTGGAGTGCAGTGCAGTGGTGAGGAGCTTGGGCTCTGGAATCTCAATCTGCATTCCCAACCCAGCTCCATGACTTTGAGCAAAGATGACTTAATCTTTCTAAGCCCCAGTTTTTTCATCTATAAAATGGTCTTAAATATAAACAAAGAAAGTTCCCTACCTGAGGGGAATTCTGGGGCCAACTATTAAAAGAATACCTTTTCTTCTCTACTTTTTTTTGAAAGTTCCCTACCTGAGGGGAATTCTGGGGCCAACTATTAAAAGAATACCTTTTCTTCTCTACTTTTTTTTTTTTAAATCACCTACAGTAGAGTGCTGTGACATCACAGCTCACAGCAACCTCTAACTCCTGGGCTTAGCTGATTCTCTTGCCTCAGCCTCCCAAGTAGCTGGGACTACAGGTGCCTGCCAGAACACCCAGCTATTTTTTTGTTGCAGTTTGGCTGGGGCCGGGTTCAAACCTGCCACCCTCAGTATATGGGGCTGGCGCCCTAACCACTGAGCCACAGGCACCACCCATCTACTGTTGATACATATACCAAGCAGGTACAGTCCAGCTATCTAAAGAGAGTTATTTAATGTGTTCATTTATTCAGCTAATATTTATTGAATGCTTAAATGTGCTATAAAATTGTGGTACAGAAATACCATAAAGTCTTGGGACTATGAAACAGAAAAACATAGTTCTTGTCTTCATGGACAGACAGATATTGTGTATACTTGGATTGAAGTATATATGTACTTAATTTATGCTAATTCAACAATATGGTCTTGGGGAAAAGAAAGACAGGAAGGAAGAATAGAATAAGAATTTTTAAAATGCAGGCAATTCTTACCATTTTACTCTGGAGGTTAAACATGAAATAGGACATATGACTCAGCTCTTTTCTTAGTTGTTCTCAATTTTGTGTGACCCTCATAACACAAGCAGCTCATAAAACAACTGCTTCCTTCTATTTGTCTGTGTGTGTATATTCCTACCTACCTACCACAAATGTATCATGTTTCCTAGGGTATTACTCGAGCAATTTATAAATATTACCTAATGCAACTCACATAACATAAAAGTGTCACCACAAAAATATTTTTATTTATTTTTTTGCAGTTTTTTGCTGGGGCTAGGTTTGAACCCGCCACCTCCAGCATATGGGGCCAGCGCCCTACTCCTTTGAGCCACAGGTACTGCCCTATTCATTTATTTTTTGAGACAGAGTCTCACTTTTTTCACCCTGAGTGGAGTGCCATGGCATCATAGCTCACAGCAACCTCAGTCTCAGGCTCAAGCAGTTTTCTTGCCTCAATCTCCTGAGTATCTGGAACTAGAGGTGCCCACCACAATGCCTGGCTATTTTTTTAAAGACAGAGTCTCGCTCTTCCTCTGGCTAGTCTCGAACTCCTAAGCTCAAGCAGTTCACCCACCTCGGCCTCCCAGAATGCTAGGATTATAGGCATGAGCCATGGCACCCAGCCTCATAAAAATATTATCCCTATTACATTCAGCTAAACTGGGCGAGGTTGCAGTTATAATCAGTACCAAAATGCCAGTGGCTTAACCCAATAACAGCTTATTTCTTGCCCACAAAAAGAGAGTTTCAAAGTGAACAGCCCTCTTAAAAATCATAGCTATTTATGGATGGTGCCCATAGCTCAGTAGGGCACCAGCCACATACACCGAGGCTGGCGGATTCAAACCTGGCCCAGGCCAGCTAAAACAACAGTGACAACTGCAACAAAAAATATAGCTAGGTGTTGTGGCGGGTACCTGTAGTCCCAGCTACTTGGAGGACTGAGGCAAGAGAATCTCTTGAACCCAAGAGTTCAAGGTTGCTGTGAGCTGTGATATTACAGCACTTTACCTAGGGTGACATAGTGAGGCTCTGTCTCAAAAAAAAAAAAAGAAAAAGAAAGAAAAAAGAAATCATAGCTATTTAATTTAAAATATGTGACCTCTGAGGTCACTGAGGCAGAGGAAGAAAAGAAGGGGAGGAGGAGCCTCAGTTCTTATCCTTCTCAGTCTAGAATGTCGTTAACCTTCTCCTCTCTCCTCTAGAGCATGGCCTCAAACCAACTGCAAGGAAGCTGGGATATTTAGGGAACCCTTGGATAGTGGTGAACACTAGCTGTCCTGGCTATAGGCATACACATATTTCTTTCTTTCTTTTTTTTCTGAAGCAGAGTCTCTATCACCTGGGTACACTGCTGGAGCATCACAGCTCACAGCAACCTCAAACTCTTGGGCTCAAGAGATCCTCTTGCCTCAGCCTCCCAAGTAGCTAGGACTACAGGCCTTCCCAGAAATGCCTGCTAATTTTTCTATTTTTTTTTAGTAGAGGCAGTGTCTCACTTTTGCTCAGGCTGGTCTTGAACTCCTGAGCTCCAGCAATCCACCTGACTTGGCCTCCCAGAGTGCTAGGATTATAGGCATGAGCCACCATGCCTGGCTGGCATACACGTATTTCTGAGAAAGAACTGAGGCACAGAGAAATTGAGTTTTTGTCCAGGGTCACAAGCCAGTAAATAGCAGAGGCAAAATTTGAACCCAGGCACTCTAGCCTCAGAGGAGTCCAAGATATTAAGAATGTATCTGATAGGCGGCATCTGTGGCTCAGTGAGTAGGGCACCGGCCCCATATACCAAGGGTGGTGGGTTCAAACCCAGCCCTGGCCAAACTGCAATGAAAAAATAACCGGACTTTGTGGTGAGCGCCTGTAGTCCCAGCTACTTGGGAGGCTGAAGCAAGAGAATCACCTAAGCCCAGGAGTTGGAGGTTGCTGTGAGCTGTGTGACGCTGCCACGGCATTCTACCGTGGATAAAAAAGTGTGCCTGTTTCTATAAAAAAAAAAAAAAAAAAAAAAAAAAAAAGGAATGTATTTGACTACTCTCTCTACTGCCTCTTTCATTCACCTGGTCCCTAAAGTGATCAGCATTGAGAACAGGAGAAAACTGACTGTGTGAGAACACTTGATAGGCACCGCATCTTTAGGTGGGTAATTTAAGGGACTTTAAGGGGAAATTTTGACTAAATGGATTTTCATCTATGTCCTGATTTTAGACTACAACCCCTATGCCAGATGCAATTCCTTTGTCTGTTATGTGTTTGCTGGCATTTATTGCCTTAAATATTCTTCCCTATCAGCCTGGGGAGTTGGGATCTTTTTTTAATGTTCTTAGTGAGACAAATTCTACCAAGCCCAGCTGTCTTCAGTGCTTGGTGTCATTATATTGTCAAATCACAGCTGGTAGGTTGGGGACATTTGTCACGGGCGGCTGCCGATTGCTTATCACATAAATGATGAAGCTTTCTCCCACAGGTTCCACCGTAATTTAGCATACTCTGCACGCTGTCTACCCCTTCTGAGTTACCCATTTCTTTTCTAGGACTTTTCAATGAAATCTGCCTTTGATCTGAAATTAATTTTGTGTAATGCTATTTCCCCTTTTTACACAAAGAATATGTATTGCTTTTTTTTCTAATTAAGAAAAACTCAAGTTTTCTTTTTGACCACAGGCATAAAAGGTACATTTTAACAAAATAGTCAAATCCACAGAGAACCCCAGAGCTTGGGCCAAATGATCTCTGCTGAGACCTCAGTTGAAATTAGCATCTGAAGCCCATATTTGGAGTGGACAGCTCTTACAACTTTTTTTATAGCTACACTTTTTATATAGCCAGGGACACTGATAACCCTTAAAAAAATACTCTTAGGTTTATAGAAATAACTATATGTAAAATACGCATATTTATTAAATGAATTATACAGTGAAAGGAAATGTTTAAAGGCTCATGATGGAATGAAATAATTCTAGACCTAAAAATATCATGCAAAAGGATGTTTTATTTTAAGTGGCAGGAGCATGGCTGACTTTTATTTTTTCCTTTATATTTTTCTATGGCTTTCTTATTTTCTAAAAGATTACTTTAAGAATGACAGACAGTCACGCCTGTAACCTAGCACTCTAGGAGGCCAAGGAGGGTGGATTGCTTGGGCTCAGGAGTTTGAGACAAGCCTGAGCAAAAGCAAGACCCCCATCTGTACTAAAAATAGAAAAAAAATCTGAGGGAAGAGGATTGATTGCTTGAGCCTGAGTTGGTGGTGGCTGTGAGCTATGACGCCTTGGCACTCTACCCAAGGCAAAAGCTTGAGACACTGTCTCAAAAAAAAAAAAAAAAAAAAGAAGGGTGGCACCTGTGGCTCAGTGAGTAGGGTGCCGGCCCCATATACTGAGGGTGGTGGGTTCAAACCTGGCCCTGGCCAAACTGCAACAAAAAAGTAGCCAAGCGTTGTGGTGGGCACCTGTAGTCCCAGCTACTTGGGAGGCTGAGGCAAGAGAATCACCTAAGCCCAAGAGTTGGAGGTTGCTGTGAGCTGTGACGCAGCAGCACTCTACCAAGGGTGACAAAGTGAGACTCTGTCTCTAAAAGAAAAGGAAGAAAGAATGGCAAACAGTTGCAAAACTAAAGGGCATTTAGTTGCTTTCTGTGGCAGACTTTAATGTTCCTTAAGTGATCGCCCCATCTCATCCTCAGTCTGTATGGTTCAGGCCATGAGCTGACTGTACTGCTGGATGTAGGCACAGGTATGTGACCCATGCCTGGCCAGTTAGAGCAGTGAATCCCACTGATCATAGTAGTTGCTTCCCAGATTGGTCCAATCAGAAATATCTCAATTTTTTTTCAAGAAGCAACCAGGGAAAAGTTTCTCTCTTTTCCAGTAAACTTGAATCTTTGAGTTTATAATTTCTAAAGAGATTGTGCCGACATAGCAAAACGACTGAGAGTTAGCAAGTATCTGAGTCCCTATGATGTTCTTTCAAACATTCTGGTTGTGCCTAAAGCCAACTCTATCCTTTTTTAGTTAAGTAAGCCTATAAATATCCCCTCTTTTTAATTTGTTTAAGCCAATTTGAGTTAGTTTTGTTATACTTGCAAATGAAGGAGACCTAACTGATATATTCTGGTACATTGAATTGCCCCAGCTAACCTCCAGTACTGGGTATTGGTCAGCTTTCTTTAGGTTCTGCTCCAGTAACAAACATCCCCCCAAACCTTAGTGCCTTATAACACCACACATGTATTCCCCACTGGTTATATGTCAGGTGTGTGTCAGCTTTGGCTCTGCTCCACATCTCTTTTTCATTTCAGGATGTTGGATGAAGGGGCATCCTCTCCTCAGTCCCATGACAGAGGGAGAAGAGCACTGGCTAAGCTATGCACATTCCATTGGCCATTGCAAGACATATGGCTAAGTTCAAAACCAGTGTTATGGAGAAGTTGACACTTTCCACAGTAACTGTAGGTTTAATGGCAAAGAGTAGAGTTGCATGGTTCTGTCACAGAGAAAGGCTCAATAATTAATCTATCCTGTATTCTAACTGAAGTTTGATGAGGGTGTTTTCTCTCTCACCTCCCTTTCCACACTGGTAGATTATATTGTATCTCCTGGGGGCCCTATTCCTATTTAGGGATCCAGCATCCCCCTCTTTGCAGGATGTAGTCCTAACTCAATCAGCCAGTCAGAGGCTGTGAAATTATTTGCTAGTATATTAAGAACAGAAAAAATTAGGCTTCTTATTTCAGCCAGAAATAATTGCCCTGAGAATCAGTCAGATTCATTTGCAAAAATAAATAACTAAATAGGTGCAGAGCACAAAAGTGCACTGTAGCCTCTCTGGCCTCATATCCCTGGGGAGCAGGTTCATGAAAGACATCATTAAAACCCAGATCTCCAAGGAAACAAAGGTTGCGTTTTTGAAGAGAAAAGAAAAGGTTGCTTTGGGTGAAATGTCTTTTCAGCTAAGTTTTATCCTTAGACAAGAAAAAAAAAAAAAGAAATCCACGATAGTTTCATGTTGGGGAAAGGTATCGTATGACCAAAAATTGAGGTGAGAACAAAAGTGTCCCCGTGCCATTTGAGGACAAGCTCCAGCCATAGGGTGATCTATTTGTGCTGAGGTTAATGGTGGGACTGAGAACACTCATGTCTTCAGAATGACACAGGAAACTGCACTTTGTACTAAAGATTATAATTAAATAGTAGCATGGCAGAAAATTTGCAATTATATCCTCTTTGATTAAAAAAAACCCAAAACTCCTTTTAACATATTTTGTCTTCCACAAAAGGAGATTTCTGTCTTAGTAATTTGGGGGACCAGAGAGTCTCAAAAGGATAGTAAATTGTCTGTGTTCTTTACATTCACATTCAATCTTTACACAGAGGTAGGGAGGAGGCTGTTTCCTGAATTTGGGAGATGCTGAGGTGTTTAAGCCCTCTTAAGTGCCTCCTCTCACTGGAGGTGTGCCATGTAAGGGCCCTTTCTCTGGAGTAGGAGCTGGACTGCTGCCTTTCCCCCTTCCTGCAGTTTCTAGATGGCTACTTAAGAACAAGCCTGTGGGAGGCACATCCGGGTTTGTCTTAGCTCCGCTATTCATTAGGTTAATAGGGCTGCTGTAATAAAATATTAATACCACAAACTTGGTAGCTTAAAACAACTTAAATTTATTCTCTTATAGTCCTGGAAGCTAAGGTCGAAAATCATTTTTACTGGGCTACAGTCATAGTATTGGCATGGTTCCTTCTGGAGGCTCTAGGGAGGATTCGTTTTCTTACATTTTCTGGTGTCTGCAGGTCATCTGTGTGCCTTGGCGCATGGCCCTCTTCCTGTGTCACTCCAACCTATGGCTTCTGTCTTCATGTCTCTTCTGTAGCGGCATCCCCATCTACCTCCCTCTCATGAGCAGTTAGATCTTTGGCCCCATCTGGGGAATCCAGGATAATGGTCCCTTTTCAAGATCCTTAAGTTAATCACATCTACAAAGTCCCTTTTATCATACAAGGGGATATACAAAGGATGCCCAAAAATGTATACAAATTTTTTAAAAGGAAAAAAACTGTGTTAAATTTGTAATGCTCAAGTCCCATTTGACTTCTGTAAGAAGCAATTACAAGAGGTGCTCAATGTGACTTATATTCATCTTTTGGTATTGGTTAATAAATTGAGTATTATAATTTTAATGCAGGTTTTTCTTTCTCAAAATGTGTATGCTTTTGGGGGGTGCCCTCTTATATAGACTATTGCCATCCCTGCAGGAGGTTCCTTTGGACAGTGCTATCTAGAGTTTCTCTCTTAACCGATCATTGGGTGCTCTGTGACCAGTCCTGCAACATCACACACACACATACACATATTTTTTCGGCACCTTCTGTCTCAGGGTCTATGAAATGGTTATGGAGGGCAATAAAAGGAAAAACCTCTGTTTCTCTACTTACAAGGCACCAAATGGGTAGGTTTTCCACACCAGGCAATCCTCCAAATCTCTGAAAATACCAATTGGATGTCCTACAATTTAATTATGACACTAACTGCCCAGAATTGGCACAGACCTCACAGGTAAAGAGATCAATCCCATAAGACTGTTTTCCATTTCAGAGGCCAATCTAAAGGAATGAGTCTCCAGGTTCCCACTTGGCTACAAATTAGAGGTTCCCATAACCCCTTCTTCTGTTCTGATAACTTTTTTATAATGGCTCATAGAACTCAGAGAAACACTTACATTTACTGGTTTATTATAAAGCGTATCACAAAAGATACAAATGAAGAGCCAGATAAAGAGATACATAGGGTAAAGTCTGGAAGAGTCCCAAGAATCTGGGCTTTTGTCCCTATGGAGTTGGGTATGTGCCACCCTCATGGCACATGGGTGATTTCACCACCCCAGATACTCATCAAATCTTGTTCAAGTTTTTAATAGAGCTTCATCTCCAGTCTTCCACCCCTTCTTGTAGGTCTGTGGTTGGGTCTGAAAATCCCAACCCTGTAATCACATGGTCTTTCTGGTGACCAGCCACATCTTGAGGCTATTGGGAGGCTCCATTCCAAGTCACCTTGTAAGTATAAACTCAGATGTGATCAAAAGGGTCTCATTATGAATAACAAAAACCATTCCTATCACTCAGGGAAGCCAAGGGTTTAGGAGCTCTGAACAGGAACTGGAGACAAAGATCATGTATATTTATCATTATATCCCAGGGGACCATTTTTCAGCCTACCATTCTTAGATAACCTGGAACCAACCAGTTCATTCGCATCTCAGAGCCTTGCTCCCTTCTGTGACAGTGATAAGAATAACCCTTACCTTGGATTGTTGCTCTGAGGGTTAAAGGTGGGATCAGTTAGAGTTCTTTTTTGTGAGCAACAGAACTTTAAAGGCTACTTAAGAAAAAGTAGTATATGTTGGAAGAGATAAAATAAATGACAGGCATGAAGAAAAAGGTAAGGACCTGGCCATGGAAAGGAGATATAGGGATCACGGGAGTACAGGAATCCTCCAGGTTTCTGCCAGTCCACTCAAGATTCCTGTTCCAGGGAAACAGCATCTGCTTGGCCACATTTGGGCCTCAGGGGCACTCTTGGCCAGGGAGGGCCAGGCCCTGTGGCCCATATCCCCCAACTCAGAGTAAGGAGCTGTCAGAGCAAAGTCTGAGGGCTGATACCACAAAACTAGGGGAGGGTATCATGAGCAGAAGAAACTGAAAGCTGTCCACTGCACAGGCTCCATAGCAGGTGCTCACAGAATGCTAGCTTTTACTTCATCCTTCATCTTAAGAGAATAGTAGTTGCTGCTTTTGTAAAATGGAATGTAGGTAACAGAATGACCAGGCAGGTAAAAGGCAGGATATCTGCATTTAACCTCAGCTCTGTCACTGAGGAAGAATTACAAATTATCGGAAATAAAAATATGAAAATTCTCCCCCCCACCACCCCATAACCATCCACTGTATTATGTTGACTCCTCTTACATCAGGGGAGCAACCCAAATTCCCTGACTTTCTGGTCATTTCCATTGGAGCAGTGCAAGTTTAATTTCACTGTAAGGATTCATCCTGTATATTTTTATTTTTATTTTTTTGAGACAGAGGCACATTATGTCGCCCTTGGTAGAGTACTGTGGCATCACAGCTCACAGCAACCTCAAACTCTTGGGCTTAAGCAATTCTCTTGCCTCAGCTTCCCAAGTAGCTGGGGCTATAGGCGCCCACCACAATGCCCAGCTATTTTTTGTTGCAGTTGTCATTGTTGTTTAGCTAGTCCGGGTTGAGTTCGAATCTGCCACCCTCAGTGTATGTGGCTGGCACCATACCACAGGGCTACAGGCACCAAGCCCATCCTGTATATTTTTAAATCCTTAGTATTCAATCTCCTACTGGATGTAAAACTCATCTTCCATTCTTACCCTACCTCCAGTCACAACTGTCTATGATTCAAGTGTTCTGGAACTTAGAAGAAGGAGGAAATTATCTCTTTGTTTTCACTAATCTCTAACTTAAATTCAGTGTCTCCTCTAAGTGTGAATGTGGACAACAAGCCTTGTTGGCATCTGTAGTACCTGTGACTTTGCCATTAATAGCAATTACAGATATTTTCATATCGTATTACAGTTGTTGCAGAGATCATAAAATATCATTTACACTTGTCACTCCTTTCAAATGAGAGCAGTTAATTAACCTTGTATTCGCTCTTATTTATTGCGTAATTTGGAAGCACATATATTACTATAGCCTTAGGTGTTCTTTTATACCTAAGAATTCAGTGTGATGAATTTATTTCAATAAAATTAGTTTGTTCTAAACCTATGTATTTACTTTTGTGTGAAAAATATTATTCTGAGAAGGAATCTGAACCACCAAAGTAGAAAGGGGTCTGTGGCACAAAAAGGCGAATATCCCCCGTGAGAAGTTTGCAAAGGGTGGGAGGGAGGTGGTCTGCCTTTGTCAATATTCCCCTTGGCTGGGCTCACCCTTTGGAGCTAAGGGAGGGAGGGACAATATGGAAAGGAGGGTTTACTTAAGATTTTCGGGAAGTCATGTTAGAGAAAACATGTACTCAGTTACAGAGAAGCTAAATAACACCACGATACGGGCATGTTTTGTTCAAAAATATCAAGTGTCACAGCCTTGGTTTTTCAGGTTGTTATACCCGAATCCCATGGATCCAGCACGTGATATTGCAGTTTGTTTGGTGAGCGCTGTTATCTAAACACACACGCAGCTTATGCAGCTTCAGTGATGGGGTTGGTAAAATAGGACTCAGCTCTGTGTTTAACCAGGAGAATGATTCAGCCTGATGCTGGGGTAATAACTGCTTGTTGATCTCCCAAAGTGGAGATTAGCAAGGGGGAAGGAAGCAGCATCTTGTCTTAATAACATGATTTAAGGCATGAAGGAGTCATGTTCCATTGGATTTTGGAGCTATCCTCCTGTTCGTAGAAGGATGGAATGAAAGAATCCTTCAGGATTCTGTCCTAATGGCTAGTCACCCTATGTCTGGAAGGACCAGTCCAGATAACTTCTATTGTATTTCTTACAAATATTTGACATTCGTAAGTCAAAAATGTGATGCCTCCAACATAGATTGCTTGGGAAGCCCATTAGCAAGGGAATGGCGAGGCCTCTCTAAGGGCTCTTTTACTGAATATGTCAGATGGACTTTATCGTATACTGAGCCAATGTAAGACTTTATGATGATTGATTTAGGGCCTATGCCATCTTTTTAAATAGCTTTACATCTGGGTTATGCTTGCATGTTCCAAGAAAACAACTCTCTTGGCTAATAAAAAGTGGATAGAATTTGGATCCCAAAATCCAATTTTCAGTCTGAAGCAAGCTTTTCTCCTTTCTTCTTTATTTTGTTTAAATATAATTTTGGACCTCTTTAATTGTCTTAGAACTTAGCCAGGTATTGTGGCAGGTGCCTATAGTCCCAGCTTCTTGGGAAACTGAGGCAAGAGAATCACTTGAGCCCAAAAGTCTGAGGTTGCTATAAGCTGTGATAACATGGCACTCTACCAAGGGCAACAAAGTGGGACTCTGTCTCCAAAAAAATAAAAACAAAAATAATTGTCTTAGAACTGGACAGAGAAATTGATGAAGACTACCTTCTCAGATTTTCTTATTTTGTGTTTTGTTAGCATGCTACATCTTCTTTATATCCTGCAAATCCTTTACTTAGCATCCAGAAAAGAGGAAAGAAGAAAGAAGCGTATTTATATATGCACAACACAATCAGAAAAATAAATTTTTGTTCCTTCTCAGGATGATAGCATTGATTTTTACGGGTCAAATATATTTAAATTCACATTTGAGAAAAGGAGGAGGACATGACAAATGAGCATTGCCAATGAAATAATTCCTCTTGGAAGCACACTCACCGGTACTGGCGTGCCTGTTTGAACATGCGAAAGCGGCTGCTCTGAGGATGTCTGATTTAAGCCCTGGAGGAGCCTCAGCTGCCTTCTGTGATTGACACACTCATCTCCTCCTCCCTCCCCCGCTCCCTGGTGATGAGCAGTCGCCTCTTTATTTTTATTTGACCTGAAGCCAGTTGTGCTGATTCCAAAAGAGAGAAAGGGGCCTGGCATGGCTTCTGTCCCTTCAAGCTGGCCTGCTGAAATGATCACTGATTCCCAGGGACTACTCTTGGAAGAGTAAGTCCTTTTCATTTGGCCTAATCTGCAGGAGCTTTCTCATACTTAATTTTGGTTTGGGAATGAGACAGCACCCCATTATTTAGCTATGAAAGTAGGGATGTCACTAAAGGTGGCCTCGTATTGCTGCTTACAGGCCTATTAGAAATCTCATTTTGCTTTTTGAAGATGTCATTGTGATGCAAAGCGGTTCAGGGTTTCATTTCTGGTGAAAGCCCTTTGTTGATCTGCAGTTCTCCTTTCTTCCCGCTATTCTGAAACAGGAATACTGTTACTTTGAGGATTTCATGACATCAGTGGTAAAAAACATACTTCAAGCAAGAAAATTGCAGCTGAACAGAAAGGCGCCATCAAATCTCCTCTCAGATACAAGTGACAAACTCCACTTTGTTTAGCTGTCTTCACAGGATTTCCCTGTGGAGGTTCAGACAAATGAGTATCTGCTGGGTTATTACTGTGAGCTTCAATGGGGAGGGCATTTTCTATGATGAAGGCCCCCTCCTCCATTTTTTTCCTTGGAGGCAAATGACTGTGTTTTCTTCTATGTAACACTCAGCAGCTGCTAAACCCTGACTTCATGTTGATGACCTTGTGTGCTGGCCCCTTCTCCTCTCTGGGCCATTGCCAGTGTTTCCTGGGCGTTTTGCATTTTCAGCAGGAAATGCTCAGTGACTTTGAACACAGAGTCCTTTTACCTCTCTATGCTTTAAAGCATGTTCCTTCAGCTCTAAACAAAGGGGTAGCCATAGCTCATTATTCATGTTGTGAGGATTTAACAAAATCACATGCAAAAAGCATTTAGTGGGCTACTGGGCACCAAGGAGACCACTCATCCCACAAGTATTTATTGAGTACCTACTATGTGCCAGGCATTATCCTAAGTGCTGGGAATACCAAGAGGACTGAACACAGGACCAGTCTCTGCCCTCATGGAGCTTTCATTGTAATTAATTGGATAATCACATAGGGTTATCTCTCCATATTGGGTCAAGAACTGGGAAGGAAAGTTACATGGAGCTTCATTGAGCCCTGACCTAATCAAAGGACACTTTTCAATAACACATGAGTGGAGATCAGAAGGAATAGAGAAGAAACCAGGAGAAAGACATGTTGAGCCCCCACCAGCCCTAGGTGCATTTGAGCAAATTAGGAAAAGGTATCTCTACTATTCTGGGGCCCCACACCAGGGAGCAGAGCACAGGCTGGGTTTTAGTGCCCTCTGGCTCATCTGTTGTGTGCCCTTGAGCAGAAGGACAACTTGATAGCTGTACAGGGTATCCCTGGCTGGGAGTAGGGGGCTAGAGGAGGAAGAGGAAATGCTTTGAAAAGGCCCTGAGATGGGAGAAGATGCACACTGAGTAGCTGCAAAGGGCCAGCCTGTCCAGAATGCAAGGAGCAAGGCTTCCAGGAGGGGTCCAGAAAACCCTCAGTGAATACCAGGGGGCATTAATGCATTACAGCACCGTCCTCATACACCACTGCCAATACACCAAGGTCTCCTTAGGAACAACAAGGTCTCTCCAGAAGCTGTAAATTTGTCACCAGTGAAGGGAAATTATTTCAGGGATGTGATGTGTTGGTGTCAAACAACTGAAATGTATCGAGTAAGGACAGTAGATGAGGAGCGACATTTAAGGCAAAAGGCAGGGAGCCGATGTGCCTCCCGCAAAGGTTGAAGGTGCCATCTCAGCCTCAGAAACTGGATATTAGTTGAGAAGAGGTGAAAACTGAAACAACAACAAAAAAAATTTTTAAAGCCACTACATTATGCAAATAAAAATGGAAACTGAACATTAGGGAAACATTTTTAACAATGCTATCATTTTGATGGTGTAATTATCTCTCCAAAGAAATGGAAGAATCTCCTTTACTTGGTCTCTTAGAAAGGACCTGTCCAGACAGAAAACCAGAGTTGGCAGTAACACTGCCCTTGCTAGAGAGGGTGTTGATAACCCCTGTGTTCTTCCTGGTTTTGATTTCGTTGATTCTGGAATAATTCAAAAGAGCATTCATTTATTCAAACAAATATACTGTATCAAGGTTTTCTTTCTCCTTTTTTTTTTTTTAAGACAAACTTTAAAGGGAAATAAAAACCCTGATCCTAGAGAATTGTGCATTGTTGTCCTTAGCTTTGCAGTCTGAGCCAGGCAGGCTAGGCATCTGCAAACATTTGCCCAGTTTGGGGGCCATGTGTCAGTATGCTTTGTGAGGGAAGCTTGGGCTTTGGGATGGGATGGGTCTGGGCCTAGATCCTGACTAGACTATCCTATAAGCCAGGGGTCCTCAAACTTTTTAAACGGGGCCAGTTCACTGTCCCTCAGACTATTGGAGGGCCGGACTGCGGGCCCTGGGTTGAGTCAGCTGCTAAGCAGGACAGGCAGCAGCGGCAAAAACACCCGGCGGGCTGGATAAATGTCGTAGGCAGGCTGCATGTGGCTCATGAGCCATGTGACCTTGGGCAGGTTGGTCAACCTCTGCACACAATGACAGTTACTGCAAGCTCTAGTTGATATTAGGTAGAGCTTTGAGGTAAGGGCTCTTGGGAATTGCTCACTTGCAAAGTCTGTTCTGGGGATCTTGCACGAGGAACAGCCTCTGTTTGATCCACAGCCTTTCAAAGGTTTATGTCTTTGTACTATATCTGAAAAAGCTTGACCTCTGCTTTTCAGAGATAGCTGTGCTTTGCTTTGGGGAAACATAAAAAAACAGAATTAAGACAGCCTTATGAGATCTGGTCCGCAGTTAATGCTGTTATTAAATTTTTAGGAAAAAAAGACTATATACTCTTGATTTTTTAATGTGGTAAGTGTGATCAAAAAAATCCATCATAATTACCACAAAAGCAGATGCTATCAACTGACTCCACACTTGATTTGTTTTATTTCTTATTATGAATGTCATAAGAACTTAAAAATATGCTTGAATTTAGACCATATTGATCTGGAACACATACTAATCAGAGATAAATTCCAATATTTTGCTTTCAGGAAGGAGAAGAACTATAGTACTTAGTTTTCCTTCAGTGGAAAGTTGGAGAAAGAGCCCTTTATTATGTTTCAGTCATAATGTAGTATAAAGACTGCTGTTTCTCTGTCTCTTGCATTATGTCTATATAGTCTTATGTCAATAACATGTATGTTGCACCTTTGGGACTGACATGCAAATTTAGCCACCCGAGTCCTTCAAGGGTAGAGCAGGCTAACAGTAATTTAAGATTATGCTGGTTTAGGCTCAGCGCCTATAGCTCAACCGGCTAAGGCGCCAGCCACGTACACCTAAGGTGGCGGGTTCGAATCCCCAGCCCAGACCCGCCAAACAACAATGACGGCTGCAACCAAAAAAATAGCCGGGCGTTGTGGCGGGCGCCTGCGGTCCCAGCTACTTGGGAGGCGGAGACAAGAGACTCGCTTGAGCCCAGGAGTTGGAGGTTGCTGTGAGCTGTAATGCCACAGCACTCTACCCAGGGGAACAACTTGAGGCTCTGTCTCAAAAAAAAAAAAAAAGATTATGCTGGTTTAAAAAAGATCCATCTCAGATTTTAAAATAAGAAATGCCAACTCAAGCATACACTTTTCTATCTAAAATGACATTGTTACTGTCTAAGAATAGATGGATGAAGCACTTAGTCAGAGAGACCATTATGTTGTCACAGGCAGCTCCAAGGCTAAAGGACATATTCTCATGGGCATATGCTCGTGTTATTGCCTTTCAGCCCGAGGCCACCAATCCCACTCTCTCTCCTGCTGACAGAAAGAGAAGCTGCTCTCCTCATTCAATCCTTCTGGAGAGCCTATCTGGTAAGAAGCATGTGCACTCATGGTATTTGATTTGACGGGGAATTTTTGTGAGGTGGTGGTCCCATGGGAACACCCTTAGATGAATTTGAAACGGAGGCTATCATAGCCAATATCTAGACCTCAGAAATAGGATTCTCTGTAAAATAGGTCTTAAAGAGTGTTTTATAATTTTTACTGAAACTTATTTTGCAGTTATTAAAAGTACCCTCTAGCCTTTTAAAGTTGAGTTGCCTGGCCTGTATTACCTGAAAAATATTAATAACATTATATATACATATATAGAAGAATACATTGTCATTTTAGAAAAATATTACAAATTTCAGGTAATTCAGATAAAACAAATAAAAATTTTTGAGTCACTGATAACTCCATCCTTCAAAGATAATCAATCATGGTTAACATTTTGGTATAAAACTTTCCAAACTTTAAAACTCTGAATACATTAAGTGACATATAAATTCTTAGCATATAGAAAATAACTCTTTCTTGTATAACTTGTCTTTTCAACCATTTTCTTACTTGGGACTTTGAGGTTATTTCCAGTTTTTCATTACTGTAATAAATGCTGCAATATAAATCTCTATGCTATCATCTTTGCACGTTTGGACATTTGTGTGGGAGGAATTCTAGAAGTGGAATTTCTAGACCAAAAGGTGAGTTCATATTCATATTGATTAATTAATATTAATTAATACTAAAGCTGGCTCGGCACCTATAGCTCAACCGGCTAAGGTGCCAGCCACGTACACCTAAGGTGGCGGGTTCAAATCCCTGGCCCGGACTCGCCAAACAACAATGACGGCTGCAACCAAAAAATATCCGGGCATTGTGGCGGGTGTCTGTGGTCCCAGCTACTTGGGAGGCGGAGGCAGGAGACTCGCTTGAGCCCAGGAGTTGGAGGTTGCTGTGAGCTGTAATGCCACGGCACTCTACCCAGGGGGACAGCTTGAGGCTCTGTCTAAAAAAAAAAAAAAAATTAATACTAAAGCCCCTGATTAATATTATCATGTCAGTGCTCAGGAAGGATGCACTATAAAAAATTATTATCAAATACACATGAGAGTAGTATGTGTATCTTAAGCTAAAAAGTGTACGTCTTCTCCAATTACTTGGCAATTAGAGCATGAGTGTTAACAAGCTTCAGGTAAACACGAGCTCCCTTCCTAGGTAGCCACGTGGGTCCATCCAAGTCTGAGAGTCAGATGTCAGTGGAATATAGATTTAAGGCTAGCAGTGGCAAATGCACCACAGGAAAGAGTTCCAGGGGACTTACATGGAGGCCAGAGATCTCCATATTGATGCACTTTTCTAATCTGGTGTAGGAAAAAGAGACTGAGATGAACACACTGGCAAATAGTTACCCATCAAGAAACTAGATTAATCGCAATGAGCTATAGTCAATCAACGAATGTCTGCTATGTGCCCGTTAGTGGGATTGTCTCTGAGCATAGCAGCTTATTGTCCAAGGCAATATTGTCCAATCCTTCTATTCCTTTTGTGTATGGCACATTCTGGAAAACATGGGCGAAAGTCAAGTGTGAAAGTTAAATAACAGACTTGCACAATAAAGGGCAGTCTGTGCCCAAAGAGTTGAAAAACCAGTTTCAAAAAGACCTAAACAAGGTAAAGAAAATGGGCTTGGTGCCATTTTCTTGGTGCCATTAGAAAAATATTAGAAATTTCAGGTAATTCAGATAAAGCAAATAAAAATTTTTGAGTCACTGATAACTCCATCCTTCAAAGATAATCAGTCAACAGTAGTTACAGTGCCAGCCACATACACCAAGGGTGGCAGGTTCGAACCTGGCAGGGGCCAGCTAAACAACATTGACAACTGCAACAAAAAAATAGCTGGGCATTGTGGCAGGCGCCTGTAGTCCCAGATACTTGGGAGGCTGAGGCAAGAGAATTGCTTAAGCCCAAGAGTTTGAGGTTGCTGTAAGCTGTGATGTCATAATACTCTACCAAGGGGGACATAGTGAGACTCTGCCTCAAAAAAAAAAGGTAAAGAAAATGTAAACAAATAAAAGACATCCTGGGCAGCACTTGTGGCTCAAAGGAGTAGGGCACTGGCCCCATATACTGTAGGTGGTGGGTTCAAACCCAGCCCTGGCCAAAAAGAAAAAAATAATAAAAGATATCCTGTGTTCATTGATTGGAAGATTTGATGTTATGAAGATGTTAGTACTTCCCACACTGATCTATAGGTTCCAATAATCCCTATCAGAATCCCAGCTGAATTATTAAAAAAGAAATTAGCAAGATTATCCTAAAATTCATATGAAAATGCAAGGGACCCAATAGTCAAAATAATCTTGAAAAAGAAGAACAAAGTTGGAGGACTCATACTTCTCTATTTCAAAACTTACTATAAGGCTGGGCGCAGTGCCTCACACCTGTAATCCTAGCACTCTGAGAGGATGAGGTGAGTGGATTGCTTGAGCTCCAGATTTTCAGACCAGCCTGAGCAATAGGGAGACCCCAAGACTCTGGTCTCTAAAAATAAAATGGCCGGGCAATGTGGCAGGTACCTGTAGTCCCAGCTACTTGGGAGGCTGAGGCAAGAGGATCAACTGAGCCCAAGAATCTGAGGTTGCTGTGAGCGATGATGCTGTGGCACTCTACTGAGGGTGACAGAGTAAAACCGTCTCAAAAAAAAAAAAAGAAAAGAAAAAAATCCACACACATAAACTTACTACAAAGCTAAGTAATCAAGACTGAATGGTACTAGCATGAGGATAAATGTATATATTATGGAAAAGAATTAAGAGTCCAGAAATAAACCCTTATATTTATGGTCAATTGATTTCCAACAAGGGTGCCAAGAACATTCAGTGGAAAAAAACCAGTTTTTTCAACAAATGGTGCTGGTACAACTGGATATCTACATGCAAAAGGATGAAGTTAGACCTCTACTTCATCTTGTATACAAAATTCATTCAAAATTAATTAAAGACCTAAATAAAAGGGTGAAAGCTATTAGAAAAATTAAAAGAAAACAAAGATGTAAATTTTCATGATCTTGAATGAAGAAAATGTTTATATAACAAAAAACATAAGCAATAATAGGAAAGAAATAGATAACTGGGAATTAATCAAAATTAAAAACTTTGGTACTTCAAAGAACATCATCAAATGAGTGAAAAGACAACCCACAGAATGGGAGAAAGTATTTGAAAATTATATATTGGATAAAAGTCTAACATCCATAATACATAAAGAATTCTCATAATAGAAATAGTCAAAAATGCAAATCCAATTACAAGATTCGCAAAGGATTTGCACAGACATTTCTCCAAAGAACATACACAAATGGCCAGGCAGGGTGGCTCACACCTCTAATCCTAGCACTCTGGGAGACCAAGGCAGATGGATTGCCTTTGCTCATAGGTTCAAGAGCAGCCTGAGCTAGAGCAAGACCCCATCTCTAAAAATAGCCAGGCATTGTGGCAGGTGACTATAGTCCCTGCTACTCGGGAGGCTGAGGCAAGAGAATTGCCTGAACCCAAGAGTTTGAGTTTGCTATGAGCTATGATGCCACAGCACTCTACTGAGGGCAACAAAGTGAGGCTCTGTCTCAAAACAAACAAACAAACAACAACAAAACATACAAATGGTCAATAGCATGTAAAAAGATGTTTAACATTACTGGTTATAAGGACATACAAATCAAAACCACAATGAGATATCACTTCTTACACTAGCATGGCTATAATCAAAAAGACAGGTGTCGGTGAGAATACAGAGAACTTGGAACCTCCTTGCACTGCTGATAAGAATGTGAAATGGTGGGCTCGGCGCCTATAGCTCAACTGGCTAAGGCGCCAGCCACGTACACCTAAGGTGGTGGGTTCGAATCCCCAGCCTGGGCCCACCAAACAACAATGATGGCTGCAACCAAAAAATAGCCGGGCGTTGTGGCGGGCGCCTGTGGTCCCAGCTACTTGGGAGGCGGAGGCAAGAGACTCGCTTGAGCCCAGGAGTTGGAGGTTGTTGTGAGCTGTAATGCCACCGCACTCTACCCAGGGGGACAGCTTGAGGCTCTGTCTCAAAAAAAAAAAAAAAAAAGAAAAAGAAAAAAGAATGTGAAATGGTGTAGTCACTTTGGAAAACAATTTGACAGTTCCGTAAAGTGTTAAACTTTATGATCCAGCTATTTCACTCTTAGGTATATGTGTATTTAAGATAATCAAAAACATCTTTCCACACAAACACTTGTGTATGAATGCTCATAGAAGTATTATTAGTAATAGCCAAAAAGTGAAAATAATCCAAATGTCCATCAACTGATAAATGGATTTCAAAATGGTACATTGATAAGATGGAATATTATTCAGCCACAAAAATGGCATACTAGGGTCAGCACCTGTGGCTCAGTAAGTAGGGTGCCGGCCCCATATACCGAGGGTGACGAGTTCAAACCCGACCCTGGCCAAGCTGCAACAACAACAAAAAAAAATAGCTGGGTGTTGTGGCAGGCGCCTATAGTCCCAGCTACTCAGGAGGCTGAGCCAAGAGAATTGCCTAAGCCCAAGAGCTGGAGGTTGCTGTGAGCTGTGACACTATTGCACTCTACTGAGGGCAATGAAGTGAGACTCTGTCTCTAAAAAGAAAAAAAAATGGCATACTAGGCTCAGCACTTGGTGAGTAGGACGCCAGCCACATACACTAAAACTAGTGGGTTCAAGCCCAGCCTGGGCCTGCTAAATGACAATGACAACTACAAACAAAAAAAGAAAAAGACAAAAATAGCCTGGCGTTGTGGTAGGCACCTGTAGTCCCAGCTACTGGGAGCCTGAGGCAAGAGAATCACTGAAGCCCAAGAGTTGGAGGTTGCTGTGAGCTGTGACACTACCGCACTCTACCAAGCGGGACATGTTGAGACTCTCAAAATAAATAAATAAGTAAATAAATAAATAAATAAATAAATAAAAGGCATGGCATTCTGAAGACCCTAAATAAAAAGTGGTGGGCATTCAAATGTGATTGGGTATGATTTTCCTTTATCTTATTTTTTCATGATAAACTATTCTTTTCTTTGTAGAGAAGACCTGATCTGATCTGTGCTTTTAGGTAGAAAATGGATGATGAAAACAACCTGGGATAAAACCACACAATTATGTAAAAGCTCTTCAGAAAATATAAGAGGAATAGGGTTTTTTTGTTTTTGTTTTTGTTTTTAAGGGAAATATTTCTGTCATGCTTCCCATATTTTTTCTTCAGAAAGCAGAAATTGCAGCTTAAGCTTTAGCACTTAGAGGAAAAGAAAGGCCTTTTTTAAATTTGAAATTAATAATTTATTTTACTTTTTTATTTCAAATTAATAGAAAAAAGTTTTATTCATGCTAGGCAGCTGGCTAGGCAATTAGGCATTTTTTTTAAAGATCTTTTGAAGCTGTCATCACTAGCCTTAATTTTCATGTCTTAATGTTATGTCTAAATGGAAAGACTTGTTTTATTCTTTCCATTTAGTAAAACATGCCCTATGGCAACTTTTTTTTTTTAATTTCAGATTAACAGGAGGGTACAAATAATTGGGTTACATTGTTTGCATTTGTTAGGTAAAGTTCAAGTTGTAGTGGAGGCCTTCATCCAGGGTGGTGGGTGAAGGTGGAATATACCCTTACATTGTGTCCATTAGGTGAGAGTTTATTAGACCCCCCCTTTCCCCTTTTCCTCCCCCCCACTTGAATTTAATTGTGTTTTTCTTTCCTATGGGGTGTAGTTGTTTAATTTATTGGTTTCATGTTAGTATTGTGTACATTAGATACTTGCTTTTCCATTTTTGTGATACATTATTACAAAGAATATTCTTTTTTATTATTAAATGAGAACTATGTACATTAACGCAATTCTGGGGTACAGTGTGGTGTTTTCACATACAATTTGAAATATTTTCATTAAACTGGTTAACATAGCCTTCATGTCATTTTCTTAGTTATTGTGTTAAGACATTCGTATGCTACTCTTAGAAAGATTCACTTGTACCCTTGTAAGATAAACCATAGAAGTGATCCCTCCAATCACCCTCCCTCCACCCAACCCCTCTCTCCTCCCCCACCCACCCACCTTGGAGCCATTCTTGACCACTCTTTCTCATACTCAACATGCAATCCATTAAGAAACTCTATTGGGCTTTTAAAATAGATTCAAAATCTTTAAAAATAGATTCAAAATCTAACCACTGATAACCACTGCCATTTCTACTACTTTGGTCCAAGCCTCAATAATCTCTCCTCTAGGGTGATCAAATTTCTTCCATTTATTTTTTAATTTTTATTTTTTTTAATGTAATTTAAAGAAATTTTTTTAAATTTCTTCCACTTTTATCTGTTCTCTTCCTGGTGGCCAAAATAGGCCTCATTAAACATAAGTGAAATGATATAACTCTTTTCAAAACCCTCCAATGGAGTCAAGTTTTATTTGGATCAAAAGTAAAAGGCATTGACTTGTTCTGACCACTCTCCTCTCTAATTATTCTTCTGAGCACACCTGTTACTACTCTTCCTCTCACTCTTTCTATCTCTATTGCATTGACCTTTCTGTCTTTGGGAAAAAAATAGACATATTGCTTGCCACAGGGCCCAGACACTGGCTGTTTATTCTGCTAGCCATGTCTGATATCTGTTCATCTGTCTAGCTAGATATCTACATAGCCAGCTGTCTCCCCTCCTTCATGTCTCTGCTTAAAAGTTAACTTGTTGAATGAGACCTACTATTTAAAGATGCAATCTGTGTTTTGCAAGACCTCCTTCCTAAAATACCCAGAGTAATTATTTTTCTTTAATTCATAGCATCATATTTCCACATCCTATGTGAGATTACCCTTTGAGCAGCAACATCAGTATCATCTGGGACCTTGCTAAAAATACAAATCTGTGGGCTCCACCCTAGACCTCCTGAATGAGAATCATTAGGGTTGGTTTCACACACTTTCTATTTTCTTTTGTATGGCAATGACCATAGAAACATTGTTTTCTGTTCCTAACTTATGTGTCACATTTATTTTTCACTGCCTCTCCTGATAGTATTCAGGACCCACAGGGCAGTGTTTCTTGTGTATTTTGTTCATTATGTTTTAAATTAAACACTTAGAACCATATCTGGCACATGGTAGGCACTCAATAAAAATGAATGAATTTTGTAGTACTTAATCTGAATACAAACAATTTACTGCTAAATCATTTAAAGTCAGGTTTTGAGGTATAATTTATACACAGTAACATGTGGTCATTTCAGGGCAACAGTTCTAAGAGTTTTGGCAAGTGCTTAGTGTTGTGGAACCACCACCACAGTTAAGATAGAGAAAAGTTCATCACCTCTGAATATTCCCTTGCTCCCCTGTGTAGTCACACACCCCGAACACAGCAGTGACTATTGTTAATTACTGTACTGTAAACTTAAAAATTGCTAAGGGAGTATAAGTAGAGTGTAAATGATAAGTATATGAAGTTAAAACAAAACAAAATCAAAACATTACACATATATACACAGGTCCTGGTAACCACTAATGTTTTCTGTTTCTATAGTTTTCTTTTTCCAGGATGTTAAATAAAGGGAATTATAGTTCCCTAGTGTATAGCCTTTGGGGTCTGGCTTTTTGCACTTGAAATGCTGAATCTATGATTCTCCATGTTGTTGCCTATATTAATCATTTCTTCTTTTTAATGCTGAGTGGCATTCCATTGCAAGGATATAACACAATTTGGTTAAACATTGTAACACAGTTTGGTTAATCATTCACCAGTTGAAAGATCGATCGTTGTGTGTTGTTTCCAGTTTTTGATGATTATGAATGAAGGCCCTATTAACATTTACATACAAGTATTTGTGTGAATGTGAATTTTTATTTCTCTTGGGTAAGCACCTAACAGACAGTTTGTTGATCGTATAAATGTCTGTTTAACTTTGTAGGTAACCACCAAACTTTTCTCAGGAGGGGGTGCATCATTTTGCATTCCCCCCAGGAATGTATGAAAATTTCGTTTGTTCTGGATCCTTGCTGACATTTGCTATTGTCAGTTTTATAGTAACAACAGTGGTGACAGTGCCCATGGTGTTGGTGACAACTTTGGCTATTCTAACAGGTATATATCGTTATCTTTTTGTGGTTTTGCTCCTAATAACTAATCATGCTGACCACCTTTTTGTGGCTTAACTGGTATCCATATATTTTTGTTGAGGTATGTGCTCAGAGATTTTTCCCACTTAAAAATATTGGATAATGGGTGGCACCTGCGGCTCAGTGGGTAGGGTGCAGGCTCCATATACCAAGGGTGGCGGGTTGGAACAAGACCCTGCTCAAACTGCAACAAAAAAATAGCCAGGTGTTGTGGCAGGTGCCTATAATTTCAGCTACTCAGGAGGCTGAGGCAAGAGAATGGCCTAAGCCCTGGAGTTGAGGTTGCTATGAGCTATGATGGCATAGCACTCTACCAAGGGCAACTAAATGAGACTCTGTCTCAAAAAATAAATAAATAAATAATTGGATGGCTTCTTTTTTTAACTTTTATTATCAAGTTTTGAGAGTTCTTTGTCATGTCTATAAGTACTTTATCAGAAATAGATTATGCAATTTTTTCCTTGTCTGTGGCCTATCTTTTCATTTCCTTAAAAGTGTCTTTTGAAGAGAAAGTTTTTCATTTGGATTAAATACAATATGTCATTTATTATTTTCTGGATTGCATATTGGAGTAATACATAAGAAATCTTTGCCTAACCCAAAGTCACAGAGTTTTCATTTTTTTCTGTATTTTCTTATAAAATTCTTTTATTTTCAGTCCAATGTTTAGGTCAACATCTATTTACATTTTTTTTTCCTTACACATAGATGGATATTCAATTGCTTCAGCATTATTTTTTGAAAATACTATTAATATTTTGAAACTCAGATGCTATATATGACTTCAAAAGGTAGATGTGGGCATTTTTAACAGGCCCATAAAGCAAACTTTAATTTCTTTGATTAGTGTACCAAATAAAACATAACACAATCTTGCTGCCCCAGTGTTAAGTGAGGTCTTAATAAAACTTCAAGAGATGAATAGGAGACATTTAAGAAGAGAACACAGTCTGGAAAACAATTTATGAGAAATTATAAAATTAAAATACTTAAAATTGAAACCTCAGAATTTTAGAAATGAAACATTTTACAAGTCAAGCTCTTGGTGGCAAACAAAACAATATTTGTTTATGTATGTATGTATATACATGTATATGTATTTATTAACTTAAATATGAAAAAATGTACCGCAATTCATTCTCAGAAAATGTAGAAACTCTGGAAAGCAGACCTAAATAAATAGCAAGGGAAGCAAAGGCCTGGCCAAGACCCAGCTGCAGGAGGGCTCCTTGTACCATCATTGTGTTGTAGTGTCTGGCTAGTTCCCCTGAGCTACGCCCCATGTACTTGTCCCTGTGCTGCTAAGCCCAGTATCCCCAGACACTCACTGCAACTTCCCTGGACCGTATACACTCTGCCGTGACTGCCACAATAGCTATCTGACTCTGTACCTTTTCATCACCTCCTCAAGAGTCACAGGCCCAACTAGGAGTGAGTCTCTGACTAATCATACTTCAGTCCCCAAGAGAAGTCTCTGGCAGACAAAAGTGATGAAAAGGAATATTCATCTACCTCTGGCATTTATAGTAGTGGGATTACCTGTGAACAGAGAACCTGTTTGAGTGATACTGAACTGAAACCACAAATGTCCACCATAATGATTTTGGCAAATGACTTAATTTTTCAAGTAAGCAAATTGCATTAAAAACCACATCCCATTGAGAGACTACAAGAGAAGGCTTACCTGAGATACATTTAATGACTAATATGTAGCCTTGTTGACCCAATTCCCATGAAATATGACTCTGAGGAGAGAGTAGCTTGGTGTTTTTCACCAAAGTATTTCCAGTTGCTCAAATTGGCACTCAGAAAGATCCACCTTATGCGGTAGCTTATAAGGTGCTGAGATGAGTAAGAGGCTAACTTTTTAAGAGTGCTATGAAAACACCCTTTAAAACACTAATACTCTCCCTGTGCCTATAGAAATTTGTTCTGGCATTGGTCAGCTAGAAGCCTATGTAAATGTGTAACAGTTATATACCTGCCCTTCTTCCTAGGTAATTGGGAAAATAATACCAAATATTAATACTTTCTTGTCAATTTGATATACCTTAAAAGAAGACAAAAACAATGTCTGGGGCTACAGTAGCTATTGCATAATTTAGTTTTACTATAGCTCAGGGCTATGTGTCTCATTGATTCTGATAATTTTTTTTAATCTTTGAATATGGCCTTGATGATGAAAGATTTCCTGTTTTAGCAGGCAAGCCTAGGCAACTATGTCTTCTTAGATATCGGATTTACAAAAGACTGGACATCTTTCCTAATGTAAGTAATTTCTTCTTGGGTGGAATCTTAACCTCATAAAGGATTCAGTTTTATATAACAAGAGGAATATATTTGAAGAGAACCAGAATTCTACCTTTAGGCAAGCAGATTGCATTCCCATTTTGCAGATGAGATGGCCCCAGGTACAGAAAAGTTAAGTAGTTTGACAAAAATCCTCCATTAAATAAATGGTGGAAATTTATTCAATAAATAAATAAATAAACCCAGCACAATATACCTATACCATACCACATAGTTCGCATCAATCAGAATAGGACCGACTATATTGTATATCCCCACATCTCAATGTCTCACATCAATGAAAGTTTTCTATTTCTAGCACACTCAAGCAGTGGGTTGTGAGTTTATTTTATGTGGGTTTATTTTTTAGTCCCAGACTGAATGAGATATATCTACCTGGATCACTATTACTATAGGAGGAAAATAAATTATGGCAAGGCACATGCTGTGTCCCTGATCCTCTGATAGGAAATTAACCACTTCTGCCCATTTCATGTCCAAAGCAACAGGCAAAACCAAGCCTGATGTCAATGATGTAAGAAAGGTGTAACCCTTAGCAGAGAAGAGAAACACATTCAAGGGAATATTATCTCCCAACCTGCCTTTCAAAGTGTGGTCTATAGATGAACAGATCAACCTCCCTTGGGGGCTTAAATGCATATTCTCAGACCTTTCCCCAAACCTACTATTCAGAGTCAGCATTTTAATAAAATATCCTAGTGATTCACATACTATTAAGAATTTGAGAAGCACTGGGCTAACACACCGATCAAACATTACTGTTAAATATTCAAAAACATTGGTGCTTTTTTTATTTTGCTAATTTCTTATCCTACTTACCTTTCCAATATTTTTCAGGAATTTATGGGAAGGCTGAGATGCAGAACAAAATATCCAACTTTATCTGTATATTTACTTTAAGCCCTTAATTTAAAGTTTAGTATAGATTAGAAATGTTCTCTTCCTTAGGTATAACCTTAGGCATTTGTGTAGCCAGATTTGACACTTCAGTGATCAACCTTACACTTTACAAATTCTGTGGGGTATGCATGGAATTTTTTGCTACAGAGATTTTGCAGGGCCTCTCCTTTTAAGAAAAAAATGTGCAGACCTCAAGGTGACAACTGCCCTAACACAGATCCTCTGCATCTGAAAAATAAAAGGACATTCTGAGTCACAAGCTTCCAAGTTCTATGTTCATTCTTTTGCTGAAAGAAAGGTGAAAGGAAAGGCCATATTTACATCTCTAGGGAAGTCTTTGAAAATATCATGTGAATATTGGCAGGGATTTTGAATGAAAAGAACATATTTGGTCAGGTCAAAGGGCCTGGAGGGAGAAAAGAAGTATTGTAAGCATTCACTTCTAACGTTTGTTATATCACCTGGACATCTATAGAAGACCAAGAGTCAGAGGGTTCCCAGGGGGCCCAGCAGCCCTTGACTTTATTTCACTCAATGATGAAGAGGCTCCAAATAGAGAAGAAAGAGCATCATTCTGATGTCCATAAAGGAGAGGCTTGGCCTTTACCCCCTGGTTAGTCATTTGACCTTTTCTAGCTCAGGACTAGAAAAAGTTTCATGTTCCAACTGGTCTTGTTACTATCACCAATCTACTGAATGTCAAGAATTCTCATTTTCTGTCAATTTTATCAATTAGCTTCTATTTAACATTACTTTTGGGCTTGGCTCCTGTAGCTCAGCAGCTAGAGTGCAGGCCACATACATCAGGGCTGGTGGGTTTGAACCCAGCCCAAACCTACTAAACAACAATGACAACTACAACAAAAAAGTAACTGGGCATTGTGATGGGCACTCATAGTCCCAGCTAATTGGGAGGCTGACGCAAGAGAATCACTCAAGCCCAAATGTTTGAGGTTGCTGTAGCATGGTGATATAGTGAGACTCTGTCTCAAAAAAAAAAAAAGATTACTTGATTACTTTCGGAAAAAGTATTCTACAGAGGGACAAAAACAAGACCTCCATGTTCCCTTCCCACTGTAGTCTAAGAAGAAGCCTCTATTTTCCATTGGCATGAGGAATCACATTGTGGTGATTGCTGAGATGATATTTTCAAGACTTTGCTAGACTTAATGGGAGAAAACAAAAGTCAACTTAACAATTAAAAATATTGATTACCAGAAAGTTTATAGACTCATTTTTATTAATACTGAGCTTCAATATAGGGTGAGAACAGCAGGAGAAATCAAGCACTTACATAAATAATATGAATGGTGGTTAATGCATGAAGTTCAGGCTGAGTCCTGGGTCTGCTGTTGACTGACAAGTGACCCTGGATAATCCCATCATCTTTTTATCTATAGTTTAATTTGTTACACAACTCAAATATCATAGTGCAAAACTTGTAAGGTACAAGTGAAGTACTGCATAGGAATCATTTAACAAAGTTCCTGACATGTAGTATACCAATGCATGCTATTATAATTATTATTTTAATAGTTACTAATAAAATGATAATACTATAGAAGAATTTGTGTTACTACATGTTACAAATTAGATTGTGTTCCTTCTCCTCCCCCAACTTAAAGATACAATGAGCTCTCCCAGAAGCTCAGAATATAACCTTACTTAGAAATAGGATCGTAGCACATACACTAAAGCTAAATCATAGTGGAATAGAGTGGGTCCGTAATATGACTGCTGTCCTTACAAGACAGCCATGTGGAGACATGGAGATAGGGAGAGATTTCCATGTGACCAAAGCATGCATTGGAGTTATGTAGCTACAAGTTAAGAAACATCAAAGATTATGGAAAAACCATCAGAAGCCAGCAAGAGGCAAGGAGGGATTCCCCTCCATTTTGCAGAGTGATCAGAGGGGTCCTGCTCAATATGGATTTTTTGACTTCTAGCCCCTAGAATTGTGATGAAATAAATTTCCACTGTTTTAAGACATCTAGTTTGTGGTATTTGGGGAGAGCAGCCCCTAAGAAACTAATATCCTGTTTGTATTATCAGCTTTCTATGCAAAATAAACTTGACATTTTCATTCAGAAGACTTCAGTTTAGTTTTTGATTTCTCAAACTCACTGGTTGTGAAAATCTGGACAATTTTCTTAACTCTAGTGAGTCTGGTGTCATATTCCTATATTAATATATGTGATATATAAATATGATATGGTATATTAATATGATATGGGATATAGAGAAAATCTGAAAAGAAGAAAGAGAAAATAAATGTAAATTTATTCTGAAATAACCTGCCTAAGCTTTGCAATGATTATGAGTCACATTCCTATGGTAGGTCATTACATGAATAACCTCCACAGAGACCCACCTCTTTGGGCCCAATCCCTTGTGTAATCCCTTCTCATATTTATTCTGGGATTGACCATGTGTATAGTTTTCTTCAATAGGACTGCAGCAAACATTCACAAGCAGAATGCTGTTGCCAGTGGAAAAGCCCAGATTGGCCATTGGAGATGCACAACTCAGCCACTAGCCAGTAGTCCACACCAACCACCAGACCTATAAATGAGATCCTCTTAGACTCTTCATCCCAGGTTATCTGCCAGACATCCTTAATCATGTTAATGTCTCCATGTGTGACCAGCGGAAGAACCACTCAACATAGCTCAGTCCTAATTTATGACCCACAAATTGTGAACAAATAAAATGGTTGTTCCTTTAAGCCACTAAGTTTTGGTATGGTTAGTTATATAGCAATAGTAGCTGATGTACAGGTTAAATAAATAAATACAAATTCATTACATACATAGACCTCAACCTTCTGAGCACTGTTAAGTTTATGATTGAGTTTGTGCTGAGTTTTTCTCTTGCTTCCAAGATATAAGGACAAAAGCTAAATGGAAGTAACTTAGAGTAATATAAAATAAGCCTTAATACCAAATTCAGCTATTCTCATCCTTCTTTTCTTATTCTTGTAATTGACTCTATGTTTATAAAATTTTTACATGCATTTTTCTATTTTATACTTACCATATTACTATATAGTATCTTATTTTCTTCCCTTACAGCAAAGATAGTAAGGGTACAGAGAACTCTAATGACCTGGCCAAAATAATATAATTATAAACTTGAGAAAAATCCAAACTTTCAAAATAATCTTCCCCAATGTACTATTTATTTTATGGCTACCTAGTTAACTTAATTAGTGACTCTTTACTGAGGTTGAAAAAGGAAGAAAATACATATTAGTTGACCTACTGATAGGTCACAGGTACAAAGGCCAACCCCAAAGGCTAATAAGAAGACCATATTCATGGTAAATATTTTATTAAATTCTCAACAGTATTAGTCCACATTTTCTAGTGCCTATCTACCTACTGCTTTCTTTATTATGGGTAATTTGCTAAAAATAGGAAATCACATTATTTATGACAATGTATTCCTCTGTTACTTGAAGAACTCCATTTAAAATTTCAACTTTTTATAGACAAAAAGGAGCAATTGAGAAATAGGGTGAGGTTCCTACTTACACTGCAGTTTGGAAGTCCTTTTTGTGACCTCTAAAATATGGCAACCTCCAAATATTGAATAATCAAACTGGTGTTTGAATATCTGTAAAACTGCCTTCTCAATGTGTGCATTACACATAAATACTTTTACCTTTTGTAGAATAAAAAACTGCTAAAGTGGGTATTAGAAAAATTAGAGGAAACCTTTACTGTGACACTTACTAGCATATGCCCTGTATGAGCCTCAGTTACTTCATGTGTAAAGTAAATAGCCACCACCACCACATAATGGAGTATTCACTTGTGTAAGACTCAGAATGGACACGAGTGTGTTCAGTAGAATAACTTTTTCATAGTAGTCTCCCTGTAGAGGATAACAACTTTCATTATTACTATTCATCTTATATAGTGGAGAAATTAAATTTATTATTTTTCAAGCTTGGACACTAAGATTGAGTAAAGTTAAAAGATCTATTTAGCGCCAGGTACAGTGGCTCACAGCTGTAATCCTAGCACTCTGGGAGGCCCAGGTGGGTGGATCTCTTGAGTTCATGAGTTCGAGACCAGCCTGAGCAAGAATGAGACTACC
Source organism: Galago senegalensis (assembly GCA_963575145.1). Classification (NCBI taxonomy): domain Eukaryota; kingdom Metazoa; phylum Chordata; class Mammalia; order Primates; family Galagidae; genus Galago; species Galago senegalensis. The sequence continues at coordinate 84,289 of CAUYTI010162436.1, read as the reverse complement.
GTCTCTACTAAAAAGAAAAAAACTCGATGGGGGTAATGCTGCATGCCTGTAGCTCTAATTTACTGGGAAACTGAGGAGGTTACTATGAGCTATGATGCCATAGCACTCTAGCCTGGGCAAGATATTGAGACTCTATCTCCAAAATATAATATATTTAGTTTTACACAGTCCATTAGTGTCAAAGGCAGAGTTAGAGTCCTAATCTCTCATCTTCTGTCTTCAAATGTATTTTTTTTTACCAAATCATTTGGTCATGTAACAGCAAAGGACAAAATAAGCCTCAGTTTATTTGTCACTGATGTTATAATATTTATGGAGTACTCACTTTGTGCAAAGTTTTGTGTTAGGCATTGTGGTATCTATAAAACTGGTCAGATATCAGTTCTTAAGGAATTATTGCATGGTGGGAAAATGTATGACCTCTAGAGACATTAATAATGGGCTTAGATTTCTGTTTCTTTCTCTCATTAGCTATCTAAATTCAGAAAAAAGTTACCTTTTCAAAACTTTATTTTATCATATGTAAAGTAGAAGTATATTATTATTTCTCATACAACTCTCTGAGGTAGAATAAGACAAAGTGTTTAAGATAGCATAAACTACACTTGTTAATGTTATTTTTATACTTTGTATTTATCTTTATCTCAACAGATCTTACAGTCTGGTAGAGGATATAAGACATACATAAAAAAATTAATACCTGTGGACCGAACAGCTCAGGTATTAAGACGACTGATGGGGACAACATATTACTTCCATCTGTGGGTATATGGCAGAGTTTTCTGAAAGAAACCACATTTGAGCTGGGCCCTATAAAACAGAGAGATGTGAGAGATTTAAGGCATATGGGGATTTTAAGAGACTCATTTTTCTTAAATAATTATGTTTCATATTGGGCATGGGTTAGATCTTCAAGAGATCTATAAATTAATATTTGTGATAGAAAGATGTTTTACAACTAGGTTGACTAAGGCATCAAGAAGCTAAAATATTGTTCATGTTTATGTAAAAAACATTTTTAAATGTGTAAAAATGCATAAGAGAATCTCAGTTATCCTCTCCTGTTCTGTGTTTTTGACCTAATAGCTTCACCAAACATTGGTGAAGTATCTATTGACAGAAGGAGTAATTATATACTACTTTTGTCAAAAGAGTATTGCAGGATCTTAAAAGAAGGTCATAAAATCAGACACATGCTTAGACTCAGGTTCTGCCATCTGTCACTGGGGAATCAAACATGCTATACAAAGAGGGTGAGATTTTCCTGGCTGTGGCCAATGCAATTACTTTTGTTCCAGAAATGGACAGGGTGGGACTTGGATCACCATTCATTCTCTTGCAAAGCCACTGCTAACAAGTGAGACTAAATTACTTTTCTCCCCTTCATGCATGTGGCTCCATCTGTGCAGGCCAAATAGATTAGCCTCTAATATCTCAAAACAGATGTTGGCTGTTAGAACCATCACATGTGTACAACACGTTCCACAAGCTTGTGGAGATATTCTGGGCTCCAGGGTGTGTAGAGACATCATTCTGGGTGGGGTTTTCTAAGTCATCAGAGTGGGTGAGGGTGTGATGCTGGCAAGGATTTATTCTATGTAGCACTTTCCTTAACAGGAGAACTCTGTAAAGAAAACTGTCCCAGGCTACTCAACAGAAAGGGTGAAAGAATTTGAAGCTTCCATGTGCAAATTAGTCAAGGCCTGGTCAGAAAAACAATATAAGATACCAACTCTTTTAACAGAAAGGATTCAACATAGGAAATTGGGTAAGTAGGAAAAGAAAATGAATGCAGCATGCAGGGTAACCGCAGAAAGAGCAGTCTATCCCTGGAGCAAGCAAGGAAAAATGAGCATTATCAGAATGCAGAAAGCTTGCAGGAAAGTTCTGCAAAGCTGCAACCGAGCCTCTGAGATGGAGCTGCTTCCTAACTGATGACAATACCTCAGATATACAAATCGTGTCCCTGTGGAGCTGATACTCAGAATTAGGCCCAGGTTGGTGCTGGTATACGTAAGGACCTGCAGGGAGCTGCTCCCAGGAGTGCAAGGAAAAAAGCAACTGGAACCAACTGCCTGATTTGAGTTTGAATGCCAGCTCCCTGCTAGGGGGTGGGGGGATAACTAATTAATCATTCAGTTAGTGCCTATTATCGTTCCAAAATATGTGCTGATTCAAAATCTTAGAGTGGCCCATGCATGCATATTTTTAATAATCTTCTCATTACTGATTGATATTGTCAACAAAGGTGGGATTACTATACCCTCAGATTTCTTTACAAAGGATTTTCAGATGTTGTCTGTCTCTGAATCATTTTCAGCTGTGCTGACCTAACTAGCTATTAGTGCTGTGCATATATATAGCATGCACACACACATACATATTATATATGTATAAGATACACAGAGGATGCTAAAAAATGTATACACGTTTTAAGAAAGGAAAAAGCTGTATTAACGTATAAGAGGTGCTCAATGTGACTTGTATTCATCTTTTGTTACTGGTATACATTGAGTATCAGAATTTTAACATAGTTTTTTCCTTTCGTAAAATGTGTTCCTATTTTTTGTCACTCTGTGTGTGAGTATGTGTGTATATATATATTCAGTCACCAGCCATAATTTGTCTCAGTAGATAAAGGATAGTCAATTGTAAGATCTGTCCAGGTCACCCTGCCAACACCTTGTTTTCAGTGCTTGCATTGACCTAGTGAATTAGCCAGGGGGTAACTAATTAATCATTTACTTCATGCCCATTATGTGCCAAAATATGTGCTAGGGATACACATCCAACTCAAATAAAAAGCAACATAGTTTTGGCCTTTATGTAGCTTTCATCTTCTGGGAGGGATGGGCATGATCAGCAGCAAAACATTTCATCAGTATGCAATTGTAAAACTATATCTTAAGAAGAAAAACAGAATATTATGTTAAATTGTTTGCAAAAACAATCCTAGTAGTTCCATACACTATAACCACACCACTTGTAAGATGACTTTGGAGCTCTTCCCAATAATAGGTAAAGTCTATATTCGACCCTCCTTAGACTCTGAGCTGGGTTCAGTGACTTGCATTAGCCAATAGAATGCTACGGAAAGGCACTGCAGGATGGAGGCAGTTCAAGTGTCCATCAATGGAGGACTGGAAAATAGAATGTGGCATATAGACTGTAAAAAGAAGGAAATTCTGACATATACAACACGGATGAACTTTGAGGATATTATGCCAAGTGAAATAAACCAGCCACAAAAGGGCCAACATCATATGATTCCACTTGTGGGAGGTACTTAGGACAGTTGACATGATAGGGACAGAAGGCAGAATGGTGATTGTCAGGAACTGCAGGAACAGGAGAATGTGGGGAGGTTTGTTAATAGGTATGGAATTTCAGTTTTGCAAGATGAAAAGAGTTCTGGAAATACTGGTGATAATTGTATAACCATATACATGTATTTAACATCACTAAACTGAACACTTAAAAATGGTTAAGATAGTAAATTTTATATTACAGGTATTTTACCACCGTCATCTACCATATGATACCATATGGTATCCTCTACCGTAAAAATGGAAGAAGACTAAAAATTGTAAGTACTCTTCTAAATTATGTGATTCTGAATCCTCCTCAATTATCTGATCCAATTATCTGATTTTGATTCTTGGAGGGGCTCTGGGCCTTTCATTTCTTTGAGCTAGTTCATAATTCTGCATGCTGTACAGAACAGATGGTAAAGCAACTAATTCTTGTCTATGGATATGCAGATATATTTTGTATGTGGATGAACTACCCTTTCTTCTATAAAAGAAACAGTTTTGAGTCCATGGAACTCCATTTCAGAATATTTGATCTATAATAGTATCTGTCATTTTGATCGACATTTATTTTTACAATTTTATTGTGATAAAATCAACGTAATATAAAGGTCACCCATTCTTAGCATACAGTTCACTATCTTAAATATATTTACCGAATTGTTCAATCATCAATATATCTATTCTTAGAACATTCTATCACTTTAAAAAGGAAGCTCTGCTATTCACTAAACACTCGCCCCACGGACCTGGCAAACACTAATCTAATTTATATTTCTGTAGCTTCATCTATCGTAGACAATTCCTATAAAGAAAATCACACAATACATGTTTTTTACTGACTTTCCTTACTTAGCATTTTATTTTTGAGACATCCATTTTGCAGACTGCATCACTAGTTCACTACTTTTTATGGGTCAAAAACATTTTGTACTATACATAATGCCATATTTTGTTTATTCTTTTAGCAATTAACATACATTTGGTTTGTTTTCACATTTGGAGTATTATGAATAATGATTCTGTGAACATGAATATGTAAGATTGTGTATGGACATATGTTCTTACTTTTTTGGATATATGTTTAGAAATTGCTAGGTCCTACGGTAACTGTGCGTTTGAGGTTTAAATGAGCTGCCAGCCTTTCCAGTGTGACTGCACCATTTCACATCCCACAGAAATGAAGGAGGATGCCCATTTTCCATATCCATGCTAATATCTGATATTGTCTGCCTTTTTTCATTATAGCCAACCAAATGACCAAATAAGGATGAAATAATATCTCCTTGTAATTTTGTTTTACATTTCACTAATGATTACCAATATCAAACATCCTTTTATATTCTTATTGGCTATTTGTATATCTTCTTAACAGAATTATCTATTTAAATATTTTGCCTATTTTATAATGAGATTATTTATCTTTTTGTTATTCAGTTGTAAGAATTATATATCCAGGATATAAATCTCTAATCAGATACATGATTTGCCAGTATGTTTTCTCAGACTGTATATTGTCTTTTTCTTTCTGGATTGTGTATTTGAAGCACAGAAGGTTTTAATTTTGATAAAGTTTAGTTTATCTGTTTTTTCCTTTTGTCCCTTTGTCTCTTGGTGTTATATGTAAGAAACCGTTGACTTACCTAATTTCACACTTTTTCTCCATGAAATTGCCTACTTTGTAGATCATCAATCGGTTGTGAGCATTGGAGTTTATATCTGGATTGTCAATTCTATTCTGTTAACCCATGTCTGCCCTCATGCTAACTCCACAATGTGTTAATTACTGCAGTATTGTAGGAAATTTGTAAATGGAAAATGTGTTTTCCAAATTTCTTTTTGAAGATTTTTCAGTTCTTCTGGATTCATTGCAGCATTTCTACATAAATTTTAGGATTCACCTGTCAAGTTCTGAAAAAAGAAGAACAAACCTGCCGAGTTTTTGATAGGAATTGTGTTGAATATACAGATCAATGTGGGAATTGAACTAAGTTGTGAGAGCTAACTGGTTATAACATTAATAGTGAATCAACATAGTATTTAACTTGTCCTCATTTTACATGAATATGAAAGTTATGATTTTCATCTTCTTGAAAATTATTTGTAACACCAGATATTAAACTTTAGGGTATCACAGGGCTTATCCCTAGTCTCAGCAATCTTTACATGTTTTTCTCCAGCAATTTTATTCACACCCACAGCTGCAATTAGCCTCAATCTATACATACATCAGTGCCTCCCAGATTTTTTTTCTCCATCTAAAACCTCATTGTCTAAGCTCCAGACATAGACACTTAATTTCCCCTGCCTACTCAAAGTCTCCACGTACATATCTCAAAGGCACTTCTAGCTAAACAGGACTGAGCTTGAATTTATTTCTTCAACCCTTGGCCTTGGTCCTGTTCTGCTGTTGATCTCTGTGTAATAAAAAAGAACATCTTCCAGCTAGTTGGAGAGCTGGCTACCTAAGAATCATCATTTGCCTTCCCTCCTCTCTGCCCCCTCTCCCACTGAATTCACCTTTCAAATGCCCCATGAGTTGCCCCAGTCCAACTCACTCTGGCTGCTGATGCCCCTTTCCTTAATATCTGCAGTTCTCTTCTGACTGGTTTTCTTACATCCACTGGGGCTACCTCTCTTCTGTTTTCACCATAGGCAGATTTCAAAAATCAAATCTGATCACATCTGCATGCTCAAAAACTCACAGTGCCTCCTTGTATTGTTTAAGACAAAATTCTAACTCCTTCCTACAGTCTACAGGGTCAATTGTGGCTTCTGCCCACTTTTCAGCCCGTTCTTGTAACACTCTCCTCTCCTACCAACTGCTTTACCCTTCATCAATTTATTTGGACATACAATTATTCCTTTTGCTTCTCTATTCCCTCTGTCTTCATGTGATCCAAATTTCTATCTGCTTAAATCCTGTGCATCTTTCAATTATCTGGTCATTAAAAAAAAATAAAAAAGGTTTCTCTGATTCTACTCCCAGGAAAAGTTTTATAATATACTTTTATAGAACAGTGCCTCTTTCCTTAGGAAACCAATTAATCTTTATACTATTCACTTGAGTGAGCATTTTATTATCTCCCGTCTCCCTAGTAGACTATAGTGGTTAAGACAAGAGAGACCCAGGCTCTGTTGACTACATTGCATAATGGCCAGACATCATCATTTTCTTGTAACTAAGAGATGAAGCTGACTTATTTCTTTTTTAAATGAAGTATTATTACTGAGAATTTCAGGGATTCAAGTTCTAGTTTCAGATTAGGCAGGATCTAGGGGCCATGGTGTTTCTCCTCATGTCTTGGCTCTCCTTTTTTTTCTATATGTACTTCATTCTTAAAACATTTCTCACCATGTTTCAGAAAGATGACTATCAACAATCTGGGTGTAAGTCCTCCCACCTTAGCTGTTCCAATAGAAAATGCTTTTCTTTCTTATTAGCTTTAGAGAAAGTTCCATACCTAATTCTCAGTGATACAGGCTGGAGCAAACACCCAGTCCTGCACCAATTACTTGACCTTCAGAAATACTAGACTGATTGCAGATCCACAGGATGGAATTAGGCTCACTCAGACCACATGAACCAAGAGTTTAGGAAAGGGGGTCCCCAAAGGAAGAAGACAGGAAAACATTTGGTTCTAAGGCAGCTGCTTATCTCCTAAAATGTTGGGGTTTCCAGCAGCTGCCTGGTCCTTGGTTTTTGGAGCATTCTTGGTCAAAAAATGACCTGACATCCCAAAGTAAGGGAAGCATGTAACAAAGTTTATTGAGAAAGAGAAAGGTTTATAGAGTAAGAGCAAGATATAGGCTTATAGAGCAAGATGCATTCACCATGGACACTGAACAGGCCCCCATTTGGGGACAAAGAAAAGGCTTTATTATTTATTTATTTTGTAGAGTAAAGAGTCTCACTCTATTGCCTTGGGTAGAGTGCCATAGCGTCACACAGCTCACAGCAACCTCCAACTCCTGGGCTTAGGCGATTATCTTGCCTCAGCCTCCCGAGTAGCTGGGACCACAGGCACCCACCACAATGCCTGTCTATTTTTTTGTTGTTGCTGCAATTTGGCCAGGGCCAGGTTTGAAGCTGCCACCTTCAGTATATGGGGCCAGTGCCCTACCCACTGGGCCACAGGCACCACCCCAAAGAAAAGGCTTTAAATGTGGCTGGTGGTTTTCTTTTAAATCACCTATGTTGGGCCTACCTCCATGGTTCAGAGGTCACCTTGGAACCAAAGTCTTAGTGTGCAGGCAGACTTCCCATGAGCCTCTCTGAGAATCCACTGGGGGCGAGGGTGGACCACCATGTAGATTTAAGCTGATGACTTGATAATCAGCCTTAAGCCTGTTCTTCTGTACCTTTAAGACCCTATTGTAGGTGTTGGGAAGCTGGAGAGTCTTCCCCATCCTTTGCAGTTGGCATGCTAAGTTCTGACTGGGAGATAGGTAGGACATTCCATCCTCCCCAGCTGTGAGAAATCCCTTGGTACAAAATTAAGGTGGACATCAGCAAGATGGGGACCTGCCTTTGTCCTCTTTCTCCAGGAGAGCCAGATTCCTAACTAACTATGGAATATTGGAGAGAAAATGTAAATGCATCAGTAACTCTTCCATTCCTGGCACAGAGTGTCTGCCATATAACTTTTGCCAAATATATATTAGCTAAATGAATAAAGTAAATCAGGCATAGTCAATGTCATTAAACAAGGGGATGAAAAAAAGAGGATTATGGAGCCGCTTTGTTGGGCGAGTGAACGTGGTCTTGAATCCCATTTGCATCGCTTGGTACTTGGGTAACAGTAGGTGAGTTACTTAGACACCTTCATTTTCAGTTTTTCTCATCTATTAAATATTGATAATAAACCCTAACAATCAGGGATTTCATGAGACAAATGTACTAACAGATATAAAGTGCCTGTATTTGGGTTGGCAGAGAGAAAGCCCACAAAACTTTTTCATTCCTTCCTTCTCCCTTCTGCTTCCAAACTTTGGCATTGCCTATGAGTCAATTCTTCCCTCATGTTTTGAGGTGGAGGCTACAGTTGTCTGTCTTCCAGACCAGTATTTTCCCAACTTCTTTTTTCTATTGAAATCTGAACTTCTGCTAATCAAGCAGGTAAAAAGAGAGGGGTGGGGGAGAGAAAGAATGTATGGGAGGGAGGGAGAGAGAGAGGAAAGGAGGAGAGAAAAAGAGAGAAAGGAGAGAGGATTGAATTTGAGAAAAAATGGTGAAAATGACAGGTATGAGTCAGGTGAGTCTGACAATTATGCCATATCTCACCTTTCTACACCACCCTGAGGAATCTTGAGCCAACAATGCCCTTTCTATTCAATTCATGCCTGGTTCTCAGGGAGCTATAAGCTCAGAGTTAGCACCTTGAACTTGACTGTATTGTTCTGTGCTATTTCCTCTTGCCCTTGCCTAAAACCACATTTCAATCAATTGCTAATGTCAGCGTGGGAGTCATAATCCTGGTTTAGAACTATTGCAAGTTACCACATCTCCATAGTTCAAGAAAGGAGTTTGAATGTTGAAGGGAGTATACCTGAAAGCCAGACAAAGTTTTCTGTTTTCTCCCAGGCAATGAGCTACTGCAAGATCCAGCCCCATCCATCTCATAAAATATTAATACCTTCCTTCTTGCCAGGGGAGGAGTTAACTCTGCAGCTAGGACCTTTGCCAGGCAATGAAGGTCTGTGGAAATTAATGTACCCCTAGGTCTAGGTAACCTTTCTTTACATAGAAATGTAGCCTAGCAGCCACAGCCTACAGTGTTACATATAAAACTGAAATGGCTATTTGTATGGGAATTTTGAGGCTGTGTCAAGCATAAAAGATGCATTTCTATGTTGCAGTATCAGTCACATCACTATGAAAATGGCGGTTTGACACAAAGTTCCAAGGGGAGACATCGACAATGTTTAGAGACAAGATGAACCCAAGACCTTCTGATTCCACAATGACGTGGCATTACCAATGCGATGTGTTGGTATTTGCAGTGTGGTATTATGTGCTTGTTAGTTTCACCTTTAACTCTGGTGACAGTCAATTACCCCAATGAGAAATGCAGAGCCCAGGGGTGATCAGTTGGCCTTGACCGAGAGTACCAGGCACAGCAGCAGCTGCCACAAGCTCCTCTCTTCTCCATGCCTTACGGTGCCTTTTTTAGATAGTTTACTGAATGTGAGAAACATTGGTGAAAACAACTGGGTTGTTGACAAACATAATGAATACCAGAAATAGACAAAACTAAAGGATACAAATATTCTAGGGGCGTTGCCAATCCTATGTAAACAGGGAATTTGAATCCAGTGCATACAAACAGAGGGCTCAGTTGCTAAGTGATTCTGTGTCCAGCCATTGGTGTTGGAGGACACCTGAGCCCGATTCCAACAGGAACAGTTCTTCTGGAATGTTGTGTCCACCTGAAATGAGCTATCACACAAAGAATGGTCAGAGCACCTACATGAACAGAGAGTTGAAATGTCATCAAACTTACAGACAGGATTTATGAACTGCTTTTATAAATTAATTTCCATATGTGTGATGAAATTTGGTTTAAGGCTCTGATTTTATTATAACTTGGCAGTGAAGTTGTGGGAGGGTAACTAGCTCTCGCTTACCTCAAACTCTTTTAAGTGACTGCCATCATCTGCCCAAAGCACCTAAAGTAGGGCATGATTAATTCAGTTCAGCTAATAGCACATGGTTTTTAAAGAAATTCATACCGTTTTTATGTTTCACTAGTCTTCATCAGATTGCGTCAGCCTTTCCTGAATCTTAGAGTATTAATTCAGTAGTGCAGATGGCCTAGATGTCATAATAACCAAGGTGATAATTATAATACGAAAGGCAGCTGATTTTGTACCAAAGCCGAGTAGATCACAAAGTACTTTCTTTACATGCTGATTATCACTCACATGCAATCAAAAGAGTGGAAGCCCAGCCGTAATGAGCACATCTATTCTGCCCACAGCACTAGATGGTCAAGTGCTAAAAGGGAAAATTTTGCATTATGTAAAATGCGTACCTAGCTGGCTGGAGGATAAGAATGGGGTACAAGGAATGTGGTGCATTTTTCAAGCCTCTGCTGGTATCACATTTTCTAACATTTTATTGGCCAAAGTAAGCCACATAGTTGAACTAGGAGTCACAGCAAGATGGCTCTGTGAAATCTTATTTTCTGGCTTGATGGTGCCAGAGCAACCTTGCAGCCATACGAAGGCGTGGCCCCAAGATGGAAAAACCTGGGGCCTGAACCCCAGGGAGCAGAGGCGGCCAGGACAGCTGCCTAAATTGCCTTGGGTTGCCAAGTGAGCTCAAGGGATTATCTTACTGTTTTAAGTCTCATTTCTTACTCATTATCGTACTGTTGTAAGTAAGTCTCTGAGACTTATTTTTATTGGCATGGTTGGATATTTTGCTTATTTGCTTATTTGTTTTTAACCCCAGCTTTAGCCAGGCCTGAAATACTGAAATCATGTCTCTCTTGGATTTCTCTTTTAGGTTGGGACAGAGCTTTCTGATATATTTGCTGGCCCTTAATTGTGTATGTTTGTTTAGTTATACTTTTGCTCAACAGACCCAATTCTGTAATATAAAATCACAAGATTCACAGTCAAAAACTGTGTGCTTGTGTCTTAGATCTGCCACTTTATAAGCTGTGCAATGTTAGAAAATTATTTAGTCTCTCTAAGAAATGTCTTCCTCGAGGACAGTGGTTCTCAACCTTTCTAATGCCGTGAGCTTTTAATACAGTTCCTGTAGGTTGCAATGCACAGGTTCAGAACTACTGCTCCAGAAAGGAGAGCTAGTAACACCAACCTTTCTACCTGCTTGCTATAGGGCCATGACAACCATATGTGCTTACAACTGTTAATTTTTCTCTTAGACTATAAAGTACATTGAATGTAGTTATTATTGGTTGTCATTAGTATTCATTTGGCAGTTGCAGACTCAGATGAGAATTAAATACTGAATTTTTATAATTCTTGAAACACCTCCCTTATACTTGCCCAATTCAAACTTACTGGACTTAAGCAACAATTTTACATCCAGAATTCCAGGTTCTGCAGTTTCCAGACAAAGAAGAAATTCCTGCATTAGGAGATCACCCCCTACAGCCAAATGCCAAAGGCTTCCTTTATGCATAGAGTTCACAGCTTCCTTCATACTGAGGCCAATTTCCAGATTTTCCCAGCCATCCTGCCACCACCAGTTTCTTTTGCATCCCCATAACAAAACTCCCAGCTGTCACAGGTCTAAGTTTCTACACTGGACTTCTCTAGCATGGAATATTCCCTCTTCCCTTCTAGGCAATCTGTTCCTTACGCCCGAACATGCAGCCTTCCAACCTTGCATTTTGGGGAAAGCATCAGCTGCCTTTCCTCCCATCCTCCAGGCAGGGTTAGTCATTCTCTTCCCCACTGGAACTGAGCTTTGTATCCTCGTATGATACTTCATTGATTCTGTTTACATGTCTGTCTTCCCAGCAAGATGCTGAGCTCTTGAGAAGGAGGCTGTGTTATTCATCCCCACCCTCAGCACCTACCCCAGGTCCTGGAATGTTAACAAAGGGTATCCAGAGAAATTTCTTTGAATTTTTTCTATCCTATGTCAGAAGAATTGGTAGCTTACATTTACTTTGAGGGTTTGGGGAGAATATTTGAAGTTATAATTCAGCTAAAATATAAATACACTTCCCTGAAATAAGAGTTTTCCCCTCCACATTGGTGGAAAGCCCTAGGCCCTGGGCTAGTGGTTCTTAAATTCAGTGGGCACCTGATAAAAATGCAGAACTGAGATTCTGCATCTCAAACCTAAGAAATTTCAATCTTTGGGGGGAGAAAGCCAGGCATCTGTATTCCAGAAACTTCCCCAAGGGATTCTGATACATATCAAAGTTTAAGAGCCATTGCATGAGGCCAGTCTGACTTATAAAGTGAAGGTTCCAATTGCTTCAAATGTTTCTACTGTTGAAAAGGAGCAGAAACAAAGTGGCCATTCAGAGAGCTGGGTGCTTGCTCCCGCCCTGGCCTCGGGTGCCTGGCCCTCCCTGAAGAGTTAATGTCGCCTCCCTTATCGCTCAGCGGCCTTTGATCAGGAGCGTCTTCATTCTGGCTCACTCTTTACTTCAAAGCTAAGAAACCTGATCAGCTCTTCTCTCTTTTCCTCACCCAGGGCCCAGCCAGCCCCACAGGTGGGCTGGTCACCTGGGAAGCTGACAGTGGGGACAGTCCTCTGGGAGAGACCAGGGGAAAATCTTTTGTGTGGCACTTCTGTCTGATTCTACCTCAGCACAACTCAAGCCAAAGAGAAAACAGGAGCCGAAACATAACCGTGTTCTAAGCCTGCCACCACCACGGGTGTGGAATAACCACAGGCCAGCACAGCTTTGTGGTGTTCCATCTCCTGGTCCTTGAGGCAAGTCTTCCCAGGTTAAATGGCAAAGGTCCTTTATAGAAAAGAACAAATCTCCTTTCACTTGAGCATCAAAATGATCTCCCAAGTGAAAGTTTACAAAAGGGAAGATGATAACCGATTTGGTTCTGTAAAGCAGTGGGATTCTGTTTCCTTGGTAAGTCGTTCCATTCCAAAAGATGGGCGTGTGCCGATGTAAGATGCTGTTTTAAACTCAAATTATCGACCCACAGTTCTCATATTTCTTCCCTCCAAAGTACCTAAGGGATGACCCAAACCTTACTTTAAATAAATACAAATAAATCAAAAGGTCATTTTAAAAAATAGCTCTATTTGAGATATAATTCACATATAAAAGTTTATTTATTTAAAGCACGAATTTCGAGGGATCTTAGTTTACTCACAGAGTGGAGCAGTCACGATCACCATAATCTAAGTTTAGAACATTCCCATCAACCCAGCAAGTACCCCACAGTCATTAGCAGCCACTCCCTGTCTTACTCTCCTCCTGCGGCCCTCGGCAACCCCCACCTACTTTCTGTCACTTTAGATACACCTATTCTGCACATTTTGTACAAATGGAATGTGGTCTTTGTGACTTGTTTCTTTCACTTAGGAAAATATATATAGTTAGAAAATACATATATTTATTTATATATTTAACAAAAATCTATGTATTTTGAGGCAGAGTCTCACTCTGTGCCCTGGGTAAAGTGCTGTGGCATCATAGCTCACAGCAACCTCAAATTCTTGAGCTTGAGCAATCCTCTTGCCTCAGCTTCCCAAGTAGCTAAGACCACAGGCATCTGCCACAACCCCTGTCTGCTTTTTTTTTTTGTTTGTTTGTTTTTCTATTTTTAGTAGAAACAAGGTCTCACTTAGCTCAGGCTGGTCTTGAAGTCCTGAACTCAAGCAATGCACCCACCTCAGTCTCGCAGACTGCTAGGATTTCAGGTATGAGCCACCACGGCTGGCCTTTAATTTCCTATTAATATGAGGGTACAAATGATTAGATTACATAATTTGCATTGGTTCGGTAAAGTTCAAGTTGTAGCTGAGCCCTGCACCCAGCAAGTATGCTGTATACCCTTACATTGTGCCAGTTTGATGAGAGTTTACTAATCCCCCTCCCTCTGTCCCTTTACCCTTTCCCTCCTTCTCCCTCCCCTCCCCCAAATTAAATTGTGTTTTTCTCTCATGTGGGCATATGGCTGTTTATCTATTGTTTCATATTAATACTGAGTACATTGGATACTTGCTTTTCCATTCTTGAGATACTTCACACACACACAAAAAAAGTGTTCTTCAAATCCTTCCATGTTTAGTACAAAAGATGTAAATTCTCTTTGCTGATGATATGATCTTATACTTAGAAAATCCTAGGGATTCAACCACAGGCTCCTGGAAATGATTAAGGAAGACAGTAACATCTTGGGATGCAAAATCAGCGACCACTGAGCAGTAGCCTTTTTATAGGCTAATAACAGTCAAGCTGAGAATCAAATCAAAGACACAATTTCCTTCACAGTAGCTTCAAAGAGAATGAAATACCTGGGAATATTCATAACAAAAGGATCTCTATAGAAAGAACTAAGAAACAGCAGAATATTTTCAGAATTCATCCATGTTGTCACAAGTATATTTTATATTAGTATTTTGTTCTTTTTTCTGGCTGAATAACATTCCACTTTATGGATATGTATCACACTTGGGTATCCATTCATTTTCTGGTGAACATGTGGGTCCTTTCTTTCTTTTGGCTATAATGAATGATGCTACTATGAATATGTTTTGATTTCATTCCTAAAAATAGATGTGATGAGTCATATGGTATCTCTATGACTAGCATTTTGAGGAACTGGCAAACTGTTTTCAAAGTGCCCATACCATTTTATATTCCCATCAGCAGTGAATGAGTTTTCTAATTTCTTTATATCTAAACAAAAATCTGTTATTATCTATCTTTTTAATTATAGCCATCCTGATGAGTGTATATTGTATCACCCGGTAGTTTTTTTTTTTTTTTTTTTTTTTTTTTTTTTGAGACAGAGTCTCACTATGTCACCCTCAGTAGAGTACTGTGGCGTCACAGCTCACAGCAACCTCAAACTCTTGGGCTAAAGTGCTTCTCTTGCCTCAGCCTCCCAAGTAGTGGGACTACAGGAGCCTGCTACAATGCCCAACTATTTTTCTGGTGTATGTGGCTGGCCCTGCAACCACTGTGCTATGGGCGCTGAGCCTATCTCCTGGTAGTTTTGATTTGCATAATAACTAATGACATGGAGCATCCTTTCATATCCTTATTTTCTAATTGCATACCTTCTTGGCACATTTTTAAGTTGGATTATTTGTATTTTAGTTACTAAATTGGAAGAGTTTTTTAAAAATATATATTTTGTATAAAGACTCCTTATGAAATATCTAGTTGGCAAATATTTTCTCCAAGACTGTGAATTGTGTTTTTTTGATGGCATGGTTTAAGTATGAAAGTTTATAATTTTGATGAAGTCAAATTTATGTATTTTATCTCTTGGGCTTTTTTATCTTTGGTGTTATATTTAAGAAACCATTGCTTCATCCAAGGTGACAAAAGTTTTCTCTGTTCTCTTCTAAAAGTTTTAACATTTTACCTCTTAAACTTGTCTGTCATCTACTCTATGTTTTAAGTATGATCTGAAGAACCTGAAGTAATTATTTTGTATCTTGTCTCACCTTGATTTAATTGAAAGACTATTCTATTCTCACTGTGAATTTTCTTGACACACTTGTTGAAAATTAATTGGTAATACATTTCAGAGTTTATTTTTAGACTATTTTATTGATATATATTTTTTAGCTGTTTTTGTTGATTTTTTTCTATTTTTATTATATTTTAAAATGTTATTTATTTCTGTAACATTTGTCATTTCTTCTACCTACTTTGGATTAGTTTACTCTTTTTCTAGTTTCTTTTTTTTCCCACTGTTATAGTTTGCTCAACATTTACTAATCCCATTCTAGGTAGTTTATTTTTTAAATGTAGATATTCTTTGATAAAAAAAATTGAAAGTGAAAAGAAAACACAGCACCAATACCAAAGACTTGAGCATTTTGAGCTAAAATGTAATTTATTCCCTAAACATTGAGGGTGCTTTGACTATTTTCCTTTTCAGAAGAAAAAGTGAATTCTGCATATTAGATGCTTCCTTTGCCGTTATATATACATATACTGGCATTCAAGTGTAGCACAACTTTAGATAAATACATAGTTATAAAATAATCCTTCAGGATTTAGTCATTAAGAGTGTGTCAAGACACTTGTTCTATACAACCTATTTTAATGTATAAGATATCAATATGTAAGAATTTGTATATTCTGAACAAGCACTTTAAATGAAATTTGGTGCTTACTAACTTAGGTACCCAAGAACTTGGTTTCAAGAGTCCAACAGACTGAAAGTCTGTTTTTCAAGAGTCCCATGATCTTCTACCGGTAGAGAGATTTTGGTATTTCTATATTCTAAGAGATCTCGATCTTTGCTTGACGTCAGCAGTTCCTTATCAACTATACCAATAGCTGCATCTTCCACAGGATATCTGCTTGGTACGCTCCAGCTGGAGTTTCAGGCAACCCAATATAGTCGTGATCTGCCACCACTGAGCCTTGCAAGAGATAAAGATTGTCTTGTTCACCAGCCTCTCTCACACAGGGCTTCAGGTGGGACATCTTGATGGGCCTCTTCAGCCTCACCCCAGTTCTGTCCCTCAGGACAGCACAGCCACTGTCCGTGATGTAGTCTATGACATAGGGAGTCATAGACTCAGACTGGAAACCACCATCTTTCCACCAATTTTTCTTTTGTCTTAAAACTTCATGCCCCACTTTTAAGTGAAATGGATTTATCTGTTTTGGTTTCTTCTTAACAATGATCTTGCTTTTATTTAGTTCATCCAAACTGTTCTCCACCTGGCGCACTGACGTTGTCTTATTTGACATTGTTTCATCAGCTTCTTTAACAGCATCTAGAATTCTGGCAAGCATACTTGTATTACCACCATCCACTTCCTGAAGACTATCTGAAGTCTCCGCCATATAAGGATTTCAATGAAACATTTGAAAATATGGTGTATATTTAGTAGGCTCCAAGTGTATTACATTGAAGGTGAATGAAACAGCCAGCAGGTGGTTGTCCCAGATGTCTGGAGGCTCTGCACAGTGTTTGGGCAGGAGCATCTTGATAGTGCTAGGTGTGCTGTCAGCTGGGTTAGCAGCTCCAGAGGTGTGAGAAATTAGTTTGCTTCTTGCCAAACAATCCATATAGCTCAGCATTAATCTGTTGAATGAATTCATCTCCTTGGTTCATTATCATTTTCTGAGGAGGTCCATATAAGAAAAACATATTGATAATGGCCTTCACAATCTCTGATGCTGAAACATCACACAAAGGCAGAATCACAACCTATTTTGTGAGCAATCCGTCATGATCACTGCACACACGTGACTTGTGCTGCTGGTGTGGAAAGGCCCCATCAGGTCGACAGGGCTCCATGGGCTCTCCACCTTCAGGAGATGTGGTTTAGGTGCTAGTGTGACTGTATTTTTTGCCACTTGGCAATGCTGGCAAGCATACACCCACTGTTTGACATCATTGGTCACAGAAGCCCAATAGTAACTGGACTCCACTGGTGTGAGGGTTCTGGATATGCCATGATGAACTCCAGTGTCATTTTCATGGCATTCTCTTAGCACTTTCTTTTTTTCTTCCTCTGAAACAATTACCAAACGATTTTGTTTTCTGTCTTTTCCAACATAAAACAGTTTTTATTCCTTGAAAACAGTTTTTTTTTTTTGCCGCTCTTCATATGCTGCTTCTCCCCCTTGGCAGTGTGGTTGGGTGATATTCCCCAGTCCGTTTGTAATACGTGATCTGTTTAAGATGAAGGTTACCATTTTTCCCACTGCAGATCATTATGAACCAAGGTTGTCCTAAATTCAAACAATAGGATTTAAGGTACCTCTCGTAATTTATCTGGTGCTGCTGGAAGTGGAACTACTTTTTTTTTTAGTTTCTTAAAGTAGAAGTTTACATTACCGATTTGAGATACTTCTTTTTAAAATATAGGTGTGCAATGCAGCCAGTAAACCATGGAATACTTTGCAGCCATAAAGAAAGACGGAGATTTTACCTCCTTCATGTTTACATGGATGTAGCTGGAAAATATTCTTCTCAGCAAAGTATCTCAAGAATGGAAGAAAAAGTATCCAATGTGCTTAACCCTGTTATGAAACTAATTGTTAACTATCATAGGAAAGCTATAATCCAATTGTAGTCCAAGAATACAGGAATAGGGGAGAGGGAGGAGAGGGGAGAGGAGAGGATGGGTGAAGGGAGGGTGATTGCTGGGATCACACCTATGATTTATCCTATAAGGGTACATGTGAATCTTTCTAAAAGTCGAATATAAATGTCTTAACACAACAATCATGAGAATGACATGACGGCTATGTTGGCCAATTGGATGAAAGTATTTCAAATTGTTTATGGAAACAACACACTGTATTCCATGATAGTATTAATGTGCACAAATATGATTTAATAAAAATAAAAAAAGAAACAAAAAAATAATAAAATAAAATATAGGTGTGTACAACTGTAATTTTTTTCTGATCACTACGTTAGTTGCATTCCATTAACTTTGTACATTGTGTTTACATTTTCATTTATCTTAAAGTATTTTTTTAATTTCCCTATGATTTCTTCTCTGACCTACTGATTATTTAGGACTGTTTTATTTAATTTTCAAATGTTTGTAAAATTTCCAAATACTTTTTTGTTATTGACTTCTAATTTTATTTCATTTTGGCTAGAAAACATATTTTGTTTGATTTCAATCCTTTTAAACACATTAAAACTTGTTTTATAGCCTAACATGTGGTCTATCCCAATGGCTGTTCCATGTACACTTGAAAGGAACATGCATTGTACTGTTGATCTGTCCTAGAACTAAAGAATCAGAGGGTCTGGGGATTCCAGAATCTTTGCTTAACAAACACTCTGTGTGATTCTGATTCATGATCAAGGGTGAAAACTGCTCATTTTTTCTTGGTGCTTGTATGTCTTGCCATGTTTTCCTAAAATGTAATCAATAAGGAGTCACACATACAGATGACCTGAAATTCATTGCTTTTCTGTGACCCTGGTACCCAGTAAATCCCCAGCTGCATATTACTCTAACCCTGGCACTGTTGATCTAATTTGGATCCTGAAGCTTGACCCTTCATTTGCCATATAGCATCCCAATCCCTTGCTGGTGCTGGAGGTCTTTCGACCAGGCTCCTTGCTTATGGTTCTGATGTGATGCTTAGTTTTTGCAAGCTCTTCCTTGTGGTCTGGAATCTATTCCTTTTATTTTCAGATAACTGTGCCTTGGGCTGAATGTTGTAATTACTTAGAATCTTAACAACTGTTTCTCCTGGTTCCCTTGAACCACCACCTTCAGACGTCCAATAATTGCCACTGTCTGGGATCTCTGTTGATTTTACCCTACTCTCAAGAATGGTTCTTAGATCTTGTCACCTAACAAAATCAAAAGCTGTTACATCATGCCTCTATTCAGAGCCCTTTCTACTCTCCATTGAGACTGTGATGTGGCCAGCTAGCAGCTGCCCTCCACCTGCACCAGATCATCCATCAGTGTCCCTACTGACCTTCGGTCTCTCTTTCCTTACTATGACCCAACAAGCAAGGTTAAATTTTGCTATAATCTTTTACAGTTAAACATGATCATGTTCAATTCTGAATGACATGTTACAACAGACATCCAACAGAATGAAAATGAATTGGATTACCCTAAAACTGGAAATTATGCTATGTGAGAAGGTGGTTTCATGGAAGAGCATCTCCTTTCTGAGGAATACATGGGGTAGACACTCCAGATTGCACATACAGATCCCTTTACTGGGCCTGAATACCCATCTCCCTACTGCTGCTGAGTGTTGGTGGTTAATAAAGATCTCGCCACTGCTTTCTCTCCAGGGAACTCCCATCTGCTGTGGGGATCTAGCCACATCTCCCAGAAAACGTTGCCCTTTCCTCTGAGGGCAGCTTGCAGGAAGTGACTGACAAATCCTTTGCCTCAAGGTGAGACAATTCTGTGCTTCTCATGCTCCAGAGCTCCTGGAATTATCAAGCAGTAGCTGGATTGCAGCCAAGATCACATCCTTTCTGCCTTTTCTTTTGCCTCACCTTGTGTCACTAACTCTTTTTCTCCTCATGGGGCTCTCTTGATAAATCACCTGCACCTGCACCTGCAGGTCTGCCTCAAGCACTGCTTCTAGACCAATGGTTTTCAATTGGTGTGCCGCAGCACCCTGATGTGCTGTGAGATGATCTTAGGTGTGCCCCAAAAGTTTTTAAAGATCATTAATTAGGCTGGGCAAGGTGGCTTAAGCTTGTAATCACAGCATTCTGGGAGGGGGAGGCGGGTGGATTTGCTGAGCGCAGGAGTTTGAGATCAGCCCAAGCGAGAGTGAGACCCTCTCTCTATTAAAATAGAAAATCTACCCAGGCATTGTTATGGGTCCCTGTAGTCCCAGCTACTTAAGAGGTCACTTGGGCCCAGGAGTTTGAGGTTGTTGTAAGCTATGACATGACGTGACAGAGTGAGACTCTGTATTAAAATAAAATAAATAAATAAAATAAAGATCATTAACTTAATTATTTTTGCAAGAAATTCAAACCACAGTAAGTTATTCCCTTTTTTTCTCTTTACCTTTTTTTTTTTTTGATCAACATTATTTAAGTGTATGGAAAAAGTTTAACTAATAGGCTCAAGTGTGCTATGAGCTAAAAATCACTGTTCTAGACAGACCAACTTAAGGCAACCAAGACGTCTTCCATAAGGAGGCCAGATAGATATGTCATCATCATTTTCTAGAACGCTATAAGCTAGGGTCTTGGAGCCCCTTCAAATAAATAATACAAATACATGTATGTGTGATATCAGCCAATTAGCTGTTAAAATTGCCTCATTGTTTGGATATCAATCTTGTTGGCTTTTAACATTCTGGAAAAGAAGAGGGAAACCTATCCCTCAGTTCCTCAAATGAGGTAAGAAACTTTGGATGTTTCCCCAAGTCCACGAACTAATAAATTTATTAATTGTTTGTCATCATGAACCTGTAACTTTTTCCCTGAAGAAAGAAAGAAAAAGAAATCTGAAGAATTCCTTTGCTTTCACTTGGGGCCCAGGTGGTCAGAGTGGTCCTGGCCCTTTGTACACAGTGTCTTGGTTGGGGAGCCACATTACCATATGCGCCTCACCAGCTTGAGTGCAGATCTGCTGGGGCAATTGTGAAATTCCTGCTTCAGTGAGAAGGCAGAGTCAGGGAGAGTAATACCTGAACATTGCCCGGTATTGCATTTTATGTGGCAGGCTTTGCCTTTTAGGACCTGATATTTTAATGTTACTGACATGAGGAAAACTAAAGTATGGTCTTGACTAAAGAGGGTAAGTATTTTTAATTCTGTGAGTTCTCAGAAAGTTCCAGGACTCTGTTAACCCTAAAGAATAAATGATCCAGAGAAGTCAGAGCATGATCTACAAATATCTGAAGTCCAGCCATACAAAGTAGTAAATTACATCAGTGTTGTTTTCAGGAGGATAGAGTTAAAAATAATAATTGGAAGAAACAGAATTATGTTCTGGTCACTATAAAAGAAATGCACCAAAGAGGGGTATTTACATCAACATGAGAAATACGAGGGGGAGAGGAAATGAATGACATGGGCCAGGTGTGGAAAGATGACGCACATTTCATGAAGGGAAGAGAGGATAATAATACTCTCGATAGAGGCAGGTGTGAAGGCACCAAGGATGGACAGCCCATGTCACACAATGGATACTGGAGGTCATTCATTGTGGCTGGATACAGGATATATGGTAGAAGGTGGAACAGAAGATAGTCTAGGAAGGAGGAAGAAGTAAAAACTTAGGGCCTTTGTATTGATCTAGAATTTAAATTTCATCCAGAAAAGTGCATGTGAATTCACTGAGGGATGTTTAAAAGGAACGTAAATAAATAGGTTTTTATTTTTCACTCAGTCAAGTACTAGTAAAAATGACAGACCAGGTTGAGGACACAGGGAAGGCAGCCCTGTGGAGTGTGAGAAACTAATGAGGAAATCCAGGTGAGAGAAGAGGAGGGCCTGAACGTGGGTGCTGGAGGTAGGGACAAGGCAAGAGATAGCCAGGAGGTGAGACCTCCCCAGGACTGATTGTGTGAGTGCATGAGAAAGGAGAGGCGAGGACGATGACGTTCGGTTATCAGGAGAGAAAGAGAATGAGAAGAGAAGACAGAAAGAAGGAAAGCGATGTTGGGAGAAAAGGAAAAGAGAACAAAGGAGCAAGAAAGGAAGACGCATTTGTTGAGGACTGTTTCTTCTTATTTTAGGGACCTAACCCTATGGATAATCCAGCTATGGAAAAATTAAGAGCTAAGGGAAACTCTCCAGACTAACGTTGTCCAATAGAAATAATATAAGATATGTAGATAGGATGAAATTGTCTAGTAGCTACATTTTAAAAATGTAAGAAGAAACACACGAAGTTAATGTCGTATAATAATATACTTAGCATATTCAAAATGCTATTTTGACATGCTACCATTCTAAAATATTAGTGGCCTATTTTGTTCTGTTTTGGTAGTAAGTCTTTCAAATCTGGAACATATTTTACAAAAACAGCACACCAATTTTTATCGAAACTACTTGATCTGTATTTAGATTTTATAAAGTATATGGTTGAAAATATAGGGTCACATACCAAATTGTTTTAAACATAAATGCTTTCCTGTAAATGAGTCAAGTTTTTTTTTAAATTTAAACTAAAATAAACTAAAATTAAATGAAATTAAAACTTTATACCTTTATCTCACTAGCCACATACACAGTACCAGAAAGCCATGTGTAGAGCAGCGGCTGCCATATTGAACAACAGAGTTCTAAAGTCCTGTTTCTTAAGGCGAGACATGAGCAACTCATTATTTAGCATCCTCAGGAAGGTTGTTACTAAGTTCATAATCTCAGGCCCATCCTCAAACCCACTGAATCAGAATCTGTACTTATTTATTTATATAGAGACAGAGTCTCATTATGTTGCCCTTGGTAGAGTGCCCTGGCATCACAGCTTGCAGCAACCTCAAATCAACCTCAAATTCTTGGGCCTCAACCTCCCAAGTAGCTGGGACTATAGGTGCCTACAACAATGACCGGCTATTTTTGTTGTTGTTATTATAGTTGTCATTGTTGTTTGGCAGGCCCAGGTTGGATTTGAACCCACCAGCACTGGTGTATGTGGCCGGCCTTAACCACTGAACTACAGGCACTGAGCCAGAATCTGCATTTAAATGAGATCTCCACATGGTCTGTGTGCACATTAAAATTAAAGGGGCATCACTCCCCTTAGAAAACAGCCAACATCATGTGGAGACTTCACAGACACCGAGGTATAGTTCAGTGAGATGCCTCAACTCACACTTCACTGTGAGGAGACTAGATGAGCTTTCATAGACACCTGTAGCTCAAGCAGCTAAGGTGCCAGCCACATGCACCAAGGCTGATGCTTTGAATCCAGCCCAGGCCCGCCAAACAACAATGACAACTAAACCCAAATAATGGGCAGATATTGTGGCAAGTGCCTGTAGTCTCAGCTACTTGGGAGGCTAAGGTAAGAGGATCATTTAAGCCCATGAGTTTGAGGTTGCTGTGAGCCATGGCATTCTACCCGGGACAACAACTTGAGATTGTGTGTCAAAAAAACAAAACAAAACAAATATTTAGAGCTGGTTCCCTGTCTGACCACCCATTTGGGGTAAATTTACCTCGTCCAACTGAGTTTTTGTCCTGGCCTTCCCACTGGTAAATCCAACATCACACGAGAGAACCCGTTAGGCTGAGGAAATATAGCTTGCAGACAGACATTCTGAGGTGAGAAAAGTAGGGGAAGGAGTCCCTCAGAAGGCTATTTCAAGATTCTGTTGCACAAAAAACAAACTGGTTCTGTGGGGACACGATCAGAGTTAGAGTTCCGTGGGCTCTAACATATATGGAAGATTGCATTTCTTCTGTGATGACCCTGGTTTAATTTACCTTTGCTCCATAAATCCTTCTGTTCTCTAATTGCTGGCCAGGAAAAAGGGGGTATCTTTTACAAAATAAGGAGAGAAAAAACAGGATGGACCATAATGCAAGGTGGCTTTTGTGTGGGGCTCACTTATGCCTGAGAACCATGATGAATGACAGATGCAATTTCATGCTGAAAACTGGGTTGAGTGATCCAAGCTCGGTAATCAGTCTGAATTCCTGTAATTATAGGACTTGAGGTACTTAATTTTATTAGGAGAGGTGGTGAGTTTACAAAACTCAATATGGGTATAATTTAAAATAATTGAATAGATTTAAGAAACTCAAAATTATTAAAAACAAGTTATAATTTAACATTTACTATTAGCATAACCAAGTATCTTGTAATGTGGAATTACAATACTCTAGATACTCAAAAACCTGGTAGACGGTTCTCTTCCTGTCAGGCAAGGTCTTTTTTACAACCCGTGTTATCCAAGTCGGAGCTATTTAGTAAATGCAAATGCTACAAAATTTCTTAATGCACCATTTTTACATTCAAATCACTGAAGCTTCCAAACTTGACATAAATTTGGTCCTAAGACAGTTTTCTGGCATTATAGGTATGGCCATTAGCAAAATTATTTGACTAATCATTATAGATAGCCACAAAATCATACAACTACAGAGAGAATGAAAGTGTGATTTAGGTGATATTGAGACTCTAGAAAGTAGTTGAGTTAGAATTATAACCATTGGAAAGCTAAACTGAGTATTACTCTGTATAATTTCTGCCATTCTATAAACCAATTCCAAGCTCTGGACACAGAGAAGTGTATAACATTGTCTAACGAAGCTTAGCTACACTAACTTTCAGCTAAAGATGCTTTCTTGAAGGCATCTCTGCCCCTCTCTCCTTTCTGAAATCAACATCAAAATGATAGCAAATATAAGCATCATCAAAATAATGATAGAAAATGACATTTTTTATTAAATCATAGCTGTGTACATTAATACAGTCATGGGGTACAGTGTGCTGTTTTTATATACAATTTGAAATATTTCCATCAAGCTGGTTAACATAGCCTTCATGTCATTTTCTTAGTTATTATGTTAAAACATTTATATTCTGCATTTAGAAAGATTCACATGTAGCCTTGTAAGATAGACCATACGTGTGCATTTTCAAAGAAATTAAAAGGCAACAAAATCTCTGACCGTAGTCCACAAAAGGATTGAAAAAGGCAATGAAAAGGAAACGTGGGTGAAGAAAAGACCAAGAGTTGAAAAGGAGGTCTGCACAAAACAGTTACCTAAAAGTCGCAGCTCCAGGCAGCTAGTCTGCACCAACACCCCTCTAGTGTAGGAAGCAGCAAGGTTTTGGTGCATCCTAATATCTGGTAGTGTAAAGTGGCAGAGAAAGTAGATAGGAGTGAAGAAAAATGCAGACACAAAGCAAGCTACTACCACCAGCAACCCAGCAATTGTATAGGAAAATAGAGAAGGAAACACGAGTGACCAAAAGCTCTGAAAATGGTATAAAAAGAACAATCTGTAGGCCACTGCACAGACACACACACACACACACACACACACACACACACACACGAAAAATGATAGCTTTCAGTGGTTCTGGGTGCTGGATACCCTCTACGCACTGGAGAAGTAAACATCAATATTCGCTCAAATAATTTTGACAGATAAGTTTCCAATACTTATTCCCTCCCTCTCCTCTCTCTCTCATCTCCGTCACCCATTCTCTGCCTCTCTCACTCACACACGCCATCATAAAGCACCCACAGAAATAAAGCACGGTGAGAAAAGGGTATCAAAAACAACCACAGTATATCAGACCTACACAAAGGGGCAGACATTGATTTCCCAAATGTAGAACACAGAATACAAAATATTTGTAGTTAAAGACATTGAAAGACCAAATTTAAAACATAAATATAAGAGCTTATATGAAAGAATCCGATAAATGTGAAAATAAACCAAAAGAGAATTTTAAGACACAGCTAGAATCTTTGAGGCACAACTGTACATAAGAAGGGGAAAAATATTTTAGGAGTTAGTTTAAAGTGCAGGTCACGCGAAGAGAGCATATTTCTCTATTTATATCCCAGCTCTTGTGACTGTAAATGTATTTCTCCTACAGACTTTTTGTAGTTGTATGAATACTAAGGTTACCACTTGGAGAATAAAAAAATAAACACGCTAACAACCCAAAACAAGGATGTCACATTGAAAGGAAGTATAAATACACAAATTTTCCACTTTTCATAGTGGGAGTTTATAAAGGAATGTAGGAAGAAAGACAGAATCCTCAAAAAACTTATAAACTAAATGAAGCAGGATATAATAATGGTCTGCAGGAACAAACGGGAATGCAAAGAAACTTAACATTAGAAAATCTTTAGAATAATTTATCACATTATTATGTGATTGGAGGTAAGAAGTCACCTCAATAATTGCTAGAAAGAGATTTAATAAGCTTTACTATCTATCTTTAATAACAGTAAACTAAGAACTAGAATGGTTCTTCTTCAACTTGATTAAAAATATAAATCTAAATTACAGAGCCAGCGCAATGTATAACAATGAAACACCAGAGGCCTTCTCGTTAAAACCAGAAACAACAACTCAGAGGACAGCTGAGTATTCTGTTAACTATTGGTGTTCCAGCAATCTCTTGGCGAAATTCTCCTCTATAAGCCTGAACTCCCTGAAGGTCAACATACATTAACTAGCCTTTTTTGTCTGCTATTTTGGAGCTTTATGAATAGAGAATTTTGTTATGTTAAATGTTATTTGCAAGTTCATTGTATCAAGATGTGATTTCCTTGCAAACAACAAGAACCTTTTTCAAAAAGCTGAATTTCACATTATGAATGGAAAGTATGTCTATAAGCTCTTATGAGAAACTTTGGTGCAAGAATTGCACTATCCTCTATTTAATGTTGTTAGAGGGAGAAAGAGAGAGACAGAGAGAGAAAGAGAAAAAATGTATCCATTAAACCAAAAAAATCTGATTAAAGCAAAAATCATATTTCACTCTTGATGTAAGCAAACAATTTAGCCTGGTACAGTTTCATGGGTTCTGATATCAAAAGAAACTTATAGACTCTTGGACCAGAGACAAAGCATGATTTTTACTCATAGCAATAGCAATAGCCAGATATTAATATTTTTGCATAATATTTTTGCACTACTTTCGTGCCCCAGCTCCAACTAGGAGATGCAGAGAGAGCCAATGGCATCCACACTCTTAATATAGAAGAGGGACCCCGAGGGTTCCAGAGGGGGGTCCTTGAGCTTAGGGAACCTGACTCTTCTAATGGGCAAAAACTTGCTTGCCCTTTCATCCAGGAGACATTATCTTTATTACATTGGATTATGTACCTGTGTGAACCATCTTGAAAAGATAGTCCAGAGAAAGGTCAGTCAGTGCCCCCAATCACAAGGCACAGAGAAGCACAGATCTGTTGAGAACTGTCTTCCCACAGTAATTATATCTACACTGCAATTATATGGCTATCAGCATGACATTTTATTTATTGTGAAACTTTTACATAAGACCCTATTTCCATGAGGGTATGGACCATGTACATTTTATTCACTACTGCATACATGATTTAAAAAAATTCTTAATGGCTTGGCACTTGTAACTCAGCATCTAGGGCAGCAGCCACATACACCAGAGCTGGTGGGTTCGAATCCAGCCCAGGCCTGCCAGACGACAGTGAGAACTAGAACCAAAAATCAGCCAGGTGTTGTGGTGGGCGCCTGTAGTCCCAGATACTCGGGAGGCTGAGGCAAGAGAATTGCTTACGCCCAAGAGTTTGAGGTTGCTGTGAGCTGTGACACTATGGCACTCTACCGAGGGTGACATAATGAGACTCTGTCTCAAAAACAAACGAACAAATTAAAAAACTCTTAATGATAAGTGAATAAATCTTTAGTGTGAACCAACATTTTACACCAAATAAGAATATCAATCATTTTGGTGATGCCAATACTTTCCAAATATGTATGTGCATTTCATATAATTCCAACCAAAATACTGTAACATCTAGGTATATTTGATTTAAACCCAGTAACTGAGAAGTACCAAAGGAATTTTGGTCATTAATTCAAGATTCAGTTTCACTTAAAAGTATGAGCCTGGTAAATGCAAAGACGGTCTTCAAGGTCTAATATCAAACATAGTTGTAGAACAGTCTGCCCTGTATGATTTTTGGCACCAGAGCATCTCTTACACGTTCTGCATATCTGGAAATGCTGCCCAGTTGTCCTTGATACTTGACCACAGTATTGGCAATTATAACATTCATGTTTAGACCTAATTTTCCAGAAACAAAATGAACCAATAACATTACTCTTTCCTACTACCATTAAATGTGGCATCAGAATCCTTGTGAACACCACAGTCCAGCTAGACATCACCAATTGATTGGACATGAGGTACAAACCAAACATATTTGCTCTCTTGATCAAATTGTCTTTTTGATTCTCATATTAAATGAGGTCCTTAAAATGGCCCAATGATAATTTCTCTCCCAAAGGATATGCATCTACTATATTAGTTCTTGGGATACTAGTAATAATATATAAAATTTATTGAGCTTTTATTGTCTACCAGGACTGTTTTCAATGCTGAAATTCATCTGATACACCAATAACATCAGGAGTGGGTACTTTCCTCCCAGATAAAGAAACTGACCACACAGCTAGAAAATGAAAGAAACAAATTCTGACACCAAAGCCTGGCTTAGAGGCCACATGTTGGCTAGAATGACTAATTGCTTTGCTTTGCCTGGAACTTAGGGGTTTCTTTGGACACAGGATTTTCAGTGTTAAAGTTGGAGACTATGCAGCATAACAGAACAATTGACTATCAGCCTCAGAGGCCTCTCCTCAACACGGAAGCTCCCAAGCAGAGAGGTTCCAGATGAATTACTCTGGTTATCAGTTTCCAAGGGGTCAATTAATTTTCCAGGGGTGCTTTGGTGTGCCTTTTCTGAGTCACCCCTAACTACATTCAGAATGCAGACACCTACGTTTGGTGTGGTTCAATCTGTGCATCTCAAACTCTAATATGTAGAAGAGTCATCTGGAGGGCTTGTCACGACAGGGACTCTGATGTGGCCCCACAGATTCTGAATCAGTAGGTCTGAGGTGGGGCCCAAGGTTCTGCATTTCAAATGAGCTCTAGTGATGCTGATGCTGGGGATTCGAGGAACTGATTTTTTTTTAAACATATGTATTGATGATTACACAAACCAGTAACCCAATAGCAAAGGGAGAAGAGCAGGGGCATTTAACAGTGTAAATGTCTTTCAGCTTCTGTGACTTATACCTTCCAATTCATTGCTAGTGAAATTATTTATCACATTTGAAAACTGATGATTCAATTTATCGTAGTTGACACTCTACCCAAATCTTTTTATATTTGCTAAAGTAATTATATCTACCAGGGCTTCTAAAATTTTGCTTCCTCAGTTCTGAAAGAAAAACAAGTCCACTAATAAGAAACTTTGCCTTAAAACATGCTAAAACCAGTGAGTATGGTTATTTCATTGGTGATAAATCTTCCTTCAGCCTATTCCATCCCAGTGCTGATCCCATAGCAGTGCCTTTCCTGATGAACATAAGAAACATGTTTTCCTTTCCTCATCTAAATAAAATGACATGGAAACTCATGACTCAGGGTTAATACTATGCAGTCCTGCTATTTTATAGAATTCCAATCATGCTGAGTAGAATTGTTCACTTGAGAGTGAACAGCTGCCAACATAGTTTTAATGAGGATTACAAAGTATTATCTGCCCTCCCTTAGAGTATTGGGCTAATTGAACTGTCCAACTGAATCTTGGCTATTTTCCGTAAAACACAGTGCACTTTGACTAAAATCTGTTATAAAGAGACAACTGGCATCTATAAGGTAAGTTGGTCATTTTATGCCAGGTAAAATATTGAATATATTGAAAAACAAAGATCACCTGGTGAAAAGTAAAGCAAACATGATACATTAAGAAAACGCAGTCATATCTTAAGTACTTAATAGTTTCAATCCAAAGAAGAAGCTGTAAAAAGCTGCCTAGAAACTGTATGAAACAAATACAAAGAGCTCACCCACTTAGCACCACTACACGTGGGCCGACTGATGTACTGGCCTGGTGGTGAAGCACACGGCAAGAGCAGACAAAGGGTTTTTGCAGAATAACTTAGACCCAAATCTAATTAAACCTGTGGAGCTAATACAGGAGAAATATATTCATAGAAAATACATATAGAAAATGGAGAAACAGCTAGACAACCCATATAGAAGTAAGCAGAAAATTACAGTGTGTTAAAAAGTACCTGGCAATAGCAGGTCAAACTCTGACATGAATTTACATGAATTTCAGACACCTAGTATCTGTGAACCAGCAGTATAAAAAAATTAGTGGGTACTGCTCCAGATAAAGAGTGAATAAAAACAAAAATGTAATGTTTAAATGACCCTGTTTAGATCCTGATAGGATCACACAGACCGCAAAATAACATTTTTGAGACTATGTGTATGAGGAAAAAGTGATTATGTTCTTAGTATTGGATAATACCAAGAAATACAATAATTAGTAATTTGTTAGGGGTGATGACTGCATATTTTTAAAGCTCATTGTGATTTTTAGACCTACATGATGAAATACATGGGATAGAAATGCCAAGATGAATGAACACTGATTTAAAATATTTTTAATCATAAATAAAATAAATGTACCAAGTTTTTAATAATGTTTCAATATGAATAGTGGATATATAAAATGTTATTGTACCGTGGTCTTGTAATTAATTTTGTATGTGTTTGAAATATTTCAAAATAAATTTTTTTTAAAAGCCTTCAAAGGCAGTCAAGGTCATTGGTAAAATTGAAGGCCAGGTTCATGGCTGATGAGGGGTTCCTGACGTCACCATTCAGGAGATTGTTGTGAAAGCTGTTCCCCACCAGCTGTCCATCTCCTCACCTCTCACAGCCTTCAGGAGAGCCCCCTCCTTTGCCTTTTTGTGTTAGAGTTTAGAACAAAACCCTTATTGAGTACAGAGTATGTGACAATTGAGAGGCAGTGACATTCTGTCACATAGAGCACTGTTTTTCAACCTTTTTTATCTCATGATGCACTTGAACTTATACTCTGTGGCACATTTAAATTATGTTGATTAAAAATAAAAGTAAAAAACAAATATGCTGGGCAGCGCCTGTGACTCAAAGGAGTAGGGAGCCGGCCCCATACGCCGGAGGTGGTAAGTTCAAACCCAGCCCTGGCCAAAAACTGCAAAAAACCCCAACCAACCAAACAAACAAACAAACAAACAAACAAAATGCTTACTGTGCTTTGAATATATTTGAAGATAAGATACTTAATGATCTTTAAAATTTTTTGTGTCACACGAGATTCTCTCGTGGCACACCAATGTGCTTCCGCACACCAGTTGAAAATCATTTCATTAGGGTAATGTTTATCTGAATCAAAAACTGAGGAATTGGGGGATCTCAGAAAACAAGCACTGTGTGACACTTTACTGCCTCTTTAGGTTTGCCGGATTCGATGCAGAGCACAGGTGATTAAAAACAACTGAAGGCTGTTATTTTATGCTAAGTAAAGGCCACAAATCTGATAGAAATGTACCCTCAGAATAGCATAACTGTCTTCAGGAATAACAAAGCTATTTGGGGGTAGAACATTGGGAATTCAGAAGATCCTGCCAGAACAGTCCTCGGCCTGGAAATAGAAGGCAAAAGTTGCATAAAATGACAGTCATAAATACAGGAAGATGCGGAAAGAGCCCGTTAGAGGTAACCATAAAGTAGATGACTGTAATAAACAGTTAGTACAGGCACATGAGGGTTGTTCTTTAAAACAGGTTTCCTTGGAGCCGCTGTTCCCTTTGACAAAAATGTTACTGCTGCTTAAGACATTTTTGCAATTGTGACTCCTTTCCCTGCTACAAAGGAAATCAGGAAATACTTTAAGATTCTTTATTATCATCATTATAGTGTTTGCTATTTTATTATATTATAATCCAGGACATCATTTCAAGGCTACCTTTTAGCATCATGACATTTCTTTATGTTTTAACACATAATCTTATACATTAAAATATTATGAATTGAATAAATTTGTACTTCAATGTTATAAATACTGACTGAGTTTTACTGTTCATATCTCAAACTCTGTTTCAAACATTTTAGTCTGGATACACTCTACAGCCAGGGACTAGTGACATGTATTTAAAGTTGCTTACCATCTCTGTTTGCAATCTCATCTGGAGGGTGAATGCTGGGATCACACCTATGGCGCATAATGCCAGGTACATGTCTGATCTATTAGTATAGAGTATAAATGTCTTAACACAATAATTAAGTAAATGAGATGAGGTATATATTAACCAGTGTGGTGTAAGTGTTCCTAATTCTATATGAAATCAGCACATTGTACCCCATAAATGTTTTAATGTATACATGATCTATGTGTTTATAATGTAATTAAAAAAATAAAAAATAATTTTTACACTTATCCTAAAAGTCAAAGCACTTTCTCCAACTAGCTATTGTCTCTGGCATTCCAGAACAGTTTTTCCCTGAGTGAATTTATTCTAGTGGCTAGCCAGCTAGGTAGGTTATTACCACTAGGGAATACATTTTCTTCTCCTTTTTGAGATTTGACCTTGAATTAAATATATTTTCAGTATTTTTAGTAGAGATTTTGAGGAAAATACAATTAGACAGCTATATTAAATTCTCTATTTTGTTCTAAAAATCAAGCCACCCTCATTTATAAACTCAATTATGTATAACTATAACTGTTCCTTTTATTCATTGGATTTGGCTCTAAATAGACTATAATTGCTAACAAAATATCACATCTATCCTACTTGTTACCATTAAAGATATTCAAATACATAAACATGAGTTAAATATGCTGATTAGAATCCCTCAAAGTCTTTGGTTAACGTTTTGGTGCGTTGCAGCTTCCTCGACCCGTCAAGACTGCTCTTACTACTCATTTACCAGTTTTTACTTGGATGATAAGGCAGGAAGCAAGTTACAATGCTGTCCTCCATCTGCCTTAATTCATCTCTAGGAAAGCTGTGATGATATGAACTTGGCCAGGGTTACTAGTGGGTTGTACAGCTTACAGAACTTTTAAACCAATTACTTCACATGAAAGTTTAAGATGTTTAATGCAGCTGCCCCAAGCATCCCTTGCAATGTGATTTTGGCTTTGGTTTCGTATTTTCATAGTTGAAAACCTCAGTTCAGTAGCCATCCATGATACAAACAAAAGTATTATTTCCTAAATGAGGGTTTCTGTTCATATACGCTTTTTTGTTATTATTAGAGAAATAGTTTTATTCCTCCTGTTTCACTTGATGGTTGAAAAAGCACCACACCAATTTTATTAAGTCTAAACACAAACACAGCAGATCAAGTAAAACTACAGTCATGTTTGTTATTTTATAGTAAAAAATATTTTTCTTCTAAGGGATAAAGTTGAAAATGTTTAGGGGAAACAAACATTCTAGGAATCCCACCTAATAATCTGTTTCAAGATTCCAAAATGTATCCCATTAAACAAGGTGACTTAAACAGGTGCAGTTGTGTAAACTAGTGCCTAGGAAATGTGTCACCTTAGAAAAATAAGACTGATTTTTTAAAAAGGTAAAGTCGATTAAAGTAATGCTAATAATAATCTTATGTTATGTGAATAGTACAAAAATAAAGGCTAAACCTCTGAAAGAGTTCAAACCATCTTCATTTGGGGATGGTGGTTTCATCTGCAGGAGACTCACCTACAAATTGTGCTTATCTGGACCATTTTCTAATATTAATCAACTTACAGAATTTTTTTTTTTTTGAGACAGAGACATTCTTGTCCCAAGTGCAGTGCCATGGTGTCATAGCTCACAGCAACCTCAAACTCCTTGGCTAAAGCCATTCTCTTGCCTCCGCCTCCCTAGTAGCTGGGACTACAGGTGCCTGCTACAATGCCCGGCTATTTTTTAGAGACTGGGTCTTGCTCTTGTTCAGGCTGGTCTCAACCTCCTGAGCTCAAGCAATGCACCCTCCTTGGCCTCCTAGAGTGCTAGGATTACATGGGTGACCCAACGCACCTGGCCTTTTTTTTTTTTTTTAAATGATGGATCACAAGAGAATACGAGAAACCAAAGATAAACTACTAATAAACCATTCATCTTATAAATACTTTACATATATGTATTAGCATAAATACATTATTTCTAAAATGTATTTCATAACTATTTCAATTTTTGTTGACAGAGGTGTTTCTTTTCTCCTCATTTAACTCTTTTTTTTTTTTTTTTTGTGAGACAGAGCCTCAAGCTATCCCTCTGGGTAGAATGCCGTGGCTTCACAGCTCACAGCAAACTCCAACTCCTGGGCTCAAGTGAGTCTCCTGCCTCTGCCTCCCAAGTAGCTGGGACCACAGGCACCCACCACAACGCCCGGCTATTTTTTGGTTGCAGCCGTCGTCATTGTTTGGCAGGGTCTGGGCTGGATTCGAACCCACCACCTTAGGTGTATGTGGCTGGCACCTTCGCCACTTGAGCCACAGGCTCCGAGCCGCCTCATTTAACTCTTTCAAAACATTTCTAGCAATACAGGGACAATATGCTCTAAATATATTGTTTTATATTTGTTCTATATTTTTATATTTCAATAATCTTTAGTTCCCCAAAACTCTGAAACTTATACCATAGTCTAGCTTTACTTTTCCTCTTTATAAAGAGTCCTTCCTCCGTAAATATCACCCCAAGGGGAAGAGAACATCAGCGAGTAGAAAATGACCTCTCTTTCCCCTCCTACTCCTATAACTGAGCCTCACTAAAAAAATCAGCCTAGTTTGTTCGTGAGTTTGTGTAGCATCTCATTCATTTCCATTCCATTCAGTTTTATTTTTTGTCTCTGCCCAGTATAGTAGACGACCCTGTTTCTAAAAGTCTCAAAGGAAACAACTGAAACCTTTCCTTGGTTCTTCCTAAAAGCCATTAAAAGATAAAGCAATCAATGGAAAGCAAAAAATCAAATTGCCTCATTCTTTTCTGTCAAATAGAAAAAGCATAAATAATAATGATGAATGTGAAACACATACTGTTCTGTCTGGATTTTTTAGATTGTTTCTATGTAGCATTAATCTGTCACAGGACTAATATTAACTATATTTGCTCTATTTTTTCTTTACTTTAAAAAATTTTTTAATTTGTTTTTATTAATTTTATTTGTTTTATTAATTTTAATTTTTTTAAATAAAAAAACTTATTTTCTGTATTCTTTATGTTCTGTCCTGTGTAGCCTCTCTGACTAGGGAGACACTGCCCTTCCCAGAGAAACTGCCCTTCTCTGAGCTTGTCAATTTTTATAGGAAGCAAAAGGCTGGGCCAAGAGCAACCCAGGCAAACCAGGCAATCCTGAGTTTAGAGCCCCATACCACGCCTTACCTAACTCTTACACACAAGGCCAATATTGCTCCTACCTTAAATCATCCCAGGAGCAGGTCCCGGCCAACTAGAGACCAGAAGCCCACCAACATAATCCGATCCTGCCACTCCTAAACTGTTCACCCTGCCATTCCTTGCCTCTCTCATAGAAACCCAATAAACGTTCTGGCCTAGACTTCCCCCAGCTCCTGTCTTCTGCCTTCTGACCTCACTGGTGCTTCCCTCTGTGACCCTGCATAGCATGTTTGTGGCCTCCTCTCTGGAACCTGTGTCTTAGTGTGTTTTGCTTTGCTACAAAGAAATATTGGAAGCTGGGTAATTTATAAAGAAAAGAGGTTTATCTGGCTCATAGTCCTATAGGCTGTACAAAAAGCATGGAACCAACATGTGCTTCTGGCGCAGGCTCAGGCTGCTTCCACTCACAGAAGGCAAATGGAACCCATTATGTGTAGAGGGCCTTTGAGAGTGGACACAGGAGAGAGAAGGAGGTGGCCCGGGTTCTTTTAACAGAACTAGCAGGAACTAATAGAATAGGGTCTCACCTCAGAGGAAAGACTTTAATCTATTTGCAAGGCATCTGCCCTTAAGACTCAAATACCTCAAACCAAACCAAACCATATATTTAAATATTGATTAGGCTTTACCTTCAAGACTGGGGAGCAAATTTCAGCACAGAATTTCAAAGGGAAAAATATCCAAATTACAGCAACCTGTAAAATAAACTTCTTCCATCCAAGCCTCACTCTCGCTTCCTGCTGTGGGGAGACACACTCGATCATACCATATCCAACATAATACTTGGTCTGTTTAAATCTCAAGCACAAATAGAAGTGTGCATTGCAAGAAAGTATGTACATATTATGTGATAAAATCCTATCTAATGGCAACCTGATCTTACCTTCCCCTTCCACCAGAGAAAGATATTATCAAATACATAAATAGAAGTTTCAAATTCTCTTCAGACAAATCATCCATCCAACGAGACACTATTCCTCACTCTGGAAAAACATGGTATGTACATTTACCATTTGGAACACTGGGACCAATGAAGTATTAGGGGTGATACAATCTGGGCAGCAACTTTCTACCTTTCCTTCTACAAAAATTTGAAAGAGTATTAAAAGTGCACAGAAAATTTGAGGTTTACAATAGTCATTGAACTAAAGATACTTAAAAAATATAATGCTTTCAATTATTTTTGATTGAAACAGTTTCTGCTCTCATTATCTCAAATATCAAGTTATTAAAGAAAAATACTCTCATTTTTAATGAAAAGTTAACCAGAATGTTAAAATTGTCCATTAAAGATGGCATCCCTGTCTTTCCAAGGCCTTTTGCTTTTATTGGCTTTGTGTAGTTCTTCACCAAGTTCAAGTTTAATTGTGCTATGGGCAGGGAGACTGCTACCTCAACTTGAGTGGTTTTGAGATAACAATTCTGAACTTCTAAACATGGCCCATGTGGCATAAAATTTACATAAAGTTTAGCTTACACAAAGTTTAACTGCAGTTGTTGGCACTGAGGCTTCTGCACTCCATAGCCAATGTGCCAAAGGCACTTACTCTAAAACTTCTGCCTAGGTTCAGGGAAGAAGTTGGGCCCACACCCCCAAACCTTTCTCCTATATCTTTCCTGTAGGAAGTTCATCACTCTGTAGTATAATTAGTCATTCAATTATCTATCCTTTGAATACACAGTATGCTTTTTGAGACCAAGAATACAATCTTATTCCATCTAGTATATTGAAAGTACACAATTAATATGCTCGAACAAATAGAAGAAATAGAGCCATGTATTACTGCAGGAGTTATATATGGTTTTAACATTCATGAAACATTCCTCAACACATAACCTCATTTAGATCTCAAGTTTACTATAAACATTTCAGAATATTTACCTTTCTTGCATTTTGTCAAAATACCTGAAAATGCTCTAGTGAAAATAAAGTCTATTCCAAGAAAAAAAAAAAAAAACTCAAAACAACACTAGAAGTAGGTACAATTGTTATCTTTTGGCTAATGAAGGAAATAAGGGTTAGAGAGTTTAAGTTACCCATTAAAAATAAATAGCAAAGCAGATATTATCATGGACTGTAGAACCATCTTGTCTGGGTTTGAATCCTAGAACTTTTACTAGTAGTTGGATAACTTAGGCAAGTTATCTAACTTTTCTATGCTTAATTTCTTCTTCTATGAAGTGAGTATAGCAGCAGTAACATCTTCACAGAGTTGTTCTGAGGATTAAATAATATATGAAAAGCTTAAAACAGTATCTGGCTCAGAGTTTTGTGAGTCGGGGTTTCTCTGACTACAATGCTCAGTTGTCTTGTTGGTGAACTGCCTACAACAGAATCATAATGACTTCTTCCAGATATGTTCCTAGAAAAAGTAACTTCTGGAGTTTTGAACAATCAGCTCAGAAAGATCTTTTGAAACAGGACCAGTCAAAGACATTGACTAAAAGTTATTTACTACATCCTTAACTAGTACCTACTAAGTGCTAGTTTGATTTTATAGTAGTGATGATAGGATATCTTATGTTCTCATGTTTTTAATGTTGTGAGAGAAGCTGATAGGACATGAACTAAGATAGAGATGCAGAATGCATCCATTCCACAGACAGGCAGAGTTCCCTGGACTCGATGGACTTATAGCCAAGAGTGTGTGTGGTGGCTGGTTTCCAAAGATCACCTCCAAGATAGCCCACCTCCTCGTACTCATACTCTATACTGTCCTCTTTCCTTCTATCTGGGCCGACTTGTGACTGACTTTTTTTATATTTTGGTGCAATTCATGTATCATAAATTGAACACTTAAAAGTAAATAATTTGGTGGTATTCAGAACATTCACAATATTGAGTGGCCACTCACTCTCTTCAGTTTCAAAATAGTTTCTTCATCCGCAAGAGGAAACACCCTACCCAATAAACAATCACGCCCTATCCCCTCTCCCTCTCCCCATCCCCAGTCCCCTGACAACCACCAATCTGTTCATCAACAGATAAATTGGAACAACCATAGTATAGATAGTAAAAAGGAATGGAGTAGCACTGTCCACTGAGGTGTGCATGAAGCCCCAAAATAGTATGTTTCATGATTGACCTGTGACCAATTCAGTGTGGTGCCCATGATGCTTTGAGTCTAGAGGAAGGTCAGAGGAAGTAGGGAGTCTAGAGGGAGGTCAGGAGATGGGTGCTGCTTCTGCACCCAAAGCTGTCACCTGTGGGGGAGACTGAGCTGCCAGGGAATAAGCACTACCCCAGAAACTGCCATGCTGTGAGGAAACCAAGCTGAGCCACATGGAGAAGCAAGCCTTATAGAGAAGAGATATTTTATTTGAGCAAAGACACAGAGGTGAAGAAGTTAGTCAAACGGCTATTTATAGGGAAAATACTCTAGATTAAAAGACGAGCTGGTGTGAAAGTCTTGAGGTGGGACAGTGCCTGGCATAGCTGCCAAGAGCAAGGTGCCCAGAGTGGCAGACTCAGGGAGTAGAGGAGAGAGGAGGGCAGAGAACTGAACATGGGCCAGGCCACATGGGGCCCTGAGCTCCAAAGATATTTGGGTTTTTATTCTGAGTGAAATGAAAAAAATAGCCCTGGACTGTTAAATGTCTGAACACATGTGTTGAATGGGCCACTCTGATAGGCTAAGGCTAGACTTAAGAGGAATAAGGGGGAAACCACTTAGAAGCTTATTACAATGATCCAGGTGAGAAAGACGGGTGCTGAGCCACATAGGTAGCAGCAGAGGTCATGAGAAGATACTACTGAATATTTTGAAGTAGGAGGCACTGCAGTTTGCTTGCAGATTGGATGTGGTGGGAGTAGGAAAGAGGGTATTTATTCTCCAAGATTTTGGCTATCATAATGGGAAAGATGAAGTGACCCTCAGGTAAGACGGACAAGGGAACTAGGGAAGGTGAAGGTGGGAGTGAGGATGGGGAGTCCGATATTGGACATGTGAAGCTTGAAATGTCATTCAGCTTCTGAGTGGAGATGCTCGGCAGAGAGTTGAAGAATCTGGCGGGGGTAAGAGAGGTTTGGGCAGGAAATGAAAATGTGGGTATTTAAAAGAGACAAGAGCAGGGGAGGGAGAGAAGAAACCAGAGACAGAGCTTTGGGGAACTCTGATGTCAGAGGTGGAGGAAAGAGCGAAGGAGACAGAGAAGGAGTGACCCAAGAGGGAGAAGAGTGAACTTGCTGGGGAGGACGAAGAGCCACTGAAAATGATGCTGTGTGGCAGAGGTGTCACTTGGGGTGAGTGGTTTCGTTATACAAAAAGATTTGCAAAGGGGACCAAAATAAACCCAATTTCAAGTTAAGTTGGAGCCAGGTGTAGAGATGTAAAACTGGATGGTTGCAGGGCAAACAGTCGGATAAATAACTTAAGGGCAAGGTGGATGTTGGTGTGGAGTACAGAATGCTGATGGAGAGGAGTCAAATTGCAGAAGGGAGAAGGGGGCGGGGTGTGTGTGTGTGTGTGTGTGTGTGAAATTCTGATAGAGGAACCAGAAAGAATGTTTGAGGAGGGCAAGTGCATGGTTGAACCAACTTTGGAAGCACTTCCTTGTTGAAGGGATACACTTCTGGAGTGGCGTCAATGGCCTACTATCATCTATCTAAGCATGTGTCTTCAAAATAAAGGAAAGAAAAAGTCCATATGAGAACCCAGAGTGGGAACGAGCAAGTCAATGAGTCTGCAGATGAAGAATTACTACGCTGCATTCTTTGGGTCTTTACCTGCAATATTTGGAATTCACATTGCATGGATCTGTGAAAGGCTTACCGTTGGTGCTGGGAGCAAACTAACCAGTGAGCTCATGAAAGGTAAGAAAGGGCAGTAGGAAGGGAGATCATTTTCTATGGGAATCTCTAAATGAGCATTTTGCAAATGTATTTGAAGTAAAAGGCACTTGTTTTTCAGAACCAAAAACTATAAATTCAACCCCAAAGCCCAATGTGAGGGCACTCTGGAGCAACCCCAACTTCCTCCTACCTCCCTGCCCACCCCGTGTGGGACTTGCAGGTGATACGGATGTGTGTAGCATGTCTGAGAACACTTGACCAGTAACAGCTCATTCAGCTCAGCTTCCAAAAGTAATACATGGATAACATCGCTTAAAATGTGTATGTATTTTTGGCATCCTCTGTATATATGTATATCCTACATTATCACAAGGTAAATTATAAGTTGGTTATTCTCTTTACTCAAGCTGGCTATTGGATTTACTATGGAAATACTTTAAATGCAAGCTCCCTTGCTGTGTCAGTGATTGATTACTCAGTCAACAAGCATTTATTTAATTCACAATCAATAGTTCAGAAAAACCTAGAATGCTTTCATCAGGTCCCAGCTGTGCTGCATAGCTACTATTTTAAAAATACAACTTTAAGAGTAATTTGCTTAAATTAGCTTATTTGTTTAAAGATTTATTTTTCCATGGCGGCAAAGAAAGAAAGACCTAAATATAGAAATGACAATTACAACAACAGTAGAGAGGAGGAGGGGGAGAGAGAGAGAGATAAAAAGAAAGAAAGAAGAAACAAATCTGAAAGAGAGAAGAGAGAGAGACAGAAAAGAAAGAAAGAAGAAACAAATCTGAAAGAGAGAAGAGAGAGAGATAGAAAAGAAAGAAAGAGAGAGAGAGAGGAGAGGAGAGGAGAGGAGAGGAGAGGAGAGGAGAGGAGAGGAGAGGAGAGGCCACAGGATATTATTATTTTATCTTCTATCACTACCAAGACAAGACCCCAAGTTCTTGTTATATGGAGAAAATTGTTGCTTAAAGTCCTAAAATCAGACAAAATTGAAAGAAAAATATTCTATTATGGCTTTCTCCAGTTATCTGATTGGATTTCATGTACATCAAGGGTAATTCGATATTTGGTTAAATCTTTGTCTTGCCTGTGTAACTTGTATATACACATTTTCTAACCTTTTTGAATGTGCATTTTGGGCAACACCTTCTATTAATCATAGCACATTCTTTCCTTGGAAGATGCCAGTGGTCCTTTAGGACATTCCACACTGACTCTGTGGAATTGTGTGAACACCAGTTTTCACTGTGGACAAACAAAACAAAATGAAATCTATTATAATTACCTGCCTGGATTCTGACTCCAGGGAGGTTTGGTGAGCCATGTTGCTACTTTTTATTACTCTCCATTAGCATATTTGGTATAGAACCTGGTCTATTTGTTTCACAACAGAGAGTACTGTGTGCAATCCTACGGTGACAGAGCTCCTGGGTCATGTTCTGGTGCCTCTCAGGTGAGGAAAGTGTCCTTGGAACTGGTTTTATTTTCTTTGACACTAGATGTCACTGCATACACAAGTGTGCCGAGGGTAATGGGAGCCCTGAGAGCTGAGGAGAGGGACAGAATAGGTTCTGGAAAGCTTCACTGTGGTCCTACTGGACGATATCTGCACTATGGAGCTCTTTGAGGCATTCTCCCAATCTCGTTTAATTAGATTAATCCCTCTAATACTTTGTCATTTTACAGATTGTGTGAAATCTAATTTAAATGTATGCAAATCTTTCACTATTCAACAGGACCTTCTGGAGATGGGTGGTCAAATGTGGCAACTGTATTTAATTCGATGTTTCTTTCTGGGTTGGGATTATGGACAGAATGTAAATTGGCTATTTTATCTGCTTCTAATTCAGTGTTATATCCTGCTAAAACACCAATTTGTTCTCCAGTAAAATAAGATTGAATAGATACTCAAAATTGGCTCTAAACAGAGCCTGACTACTTACTAGCTAGTAGCATTGTGTATCTGCTCAAAGCTAAGAAACTTTAATTAAAATTTACGGTCCTGTGCTTGCTTTGGCAGCATGTATACTAAAATTGGAATGATACAGAGAAGATTTCATGGCCTCTATTTAAGGATGACACGCAAATTCGTGATGTGTTCCATATTTTTTAAAAAAAATTTACAGTCCTTTGATCCACTGTCCTTCCATAAGTCTCAGAAGAAGCAAACCTATTAAAGTCAGGCTCAACATCCATTTTTATTTCTAAGAAGTATAGCCCAAGAGAAAGTTATGCAAATCTAGACAGTGTGGGAAGTTGTTCTTACAAAACAGCATTTTTGTCAGGTAAACAAATCAGAGCCATGCAGATTAAATTTCCATTAACGTATACGTGGTTTTAAGAATTGGGCAGGGAGGGGGGAAAGCTGAGAAATCTAAGGCAATTTTAATTAAATCTTAAATGCAGTCGGAGTTTGCCCCAAATCTACTCTTGACATGCCTCTCCGCCTTTCTTTTTAACATGCCCATTCCACCAAATGAGATAATTGTGTCAGTGACAGCACATACGCAAATGGTGGGCCACCGAACTCAGCCAGGCTCCTCTCTGCCTTAGTTCAGGTATCTTCAAGCACCCCCAACCCAAAAGCAGGGATTATGGGTGGGATTAGGGGTTAATAGCTGATGTGCTGTTCTTCCTGGCTTTCAGCCCTCCTGGCTTCTCAGGTCCTTATGGTCACTCTGGCCACCTAAAAATTCTATTCAGGAGCCAATAACCAGATCAGCTGCTGCAGGCTGGAGCCAGTGGGACAAAGGGAGGCAGAGGGCACTCTGTAGACCTCTGTCTGTTCACAGACCCCAGCAGGCACCTTGTGGTCACATGGAGAGGGAACCCTGGCTAGGGGCTGCATCTCACAAGCCCCACTGGCCCTACTTAAGGGGCCTGGAGAATGGGCTCTGATGTGAGCGCTGTTTGCCAACAGAAAGGCTAATGACAGAAAACACGACACCCAGGCA
The DNA here is from genome assembly GCA_963575145.1 of Galago senegalensis. Taxonomy (NCBI): domain Eukaryota; kingdom Metazoa; phylum Chordata; class Mammalia; order Primates; family Galagidae; genus Galago; species Galago senegalensis. Next base: position 41,180 of record CAUYTI010162436.1, on the reverse strand, counting down.
CTGCCCCTCACAGAAAAAGTCCTCTTGTTAATTTTTCTCTTTCAGATATTTCTCTGTGGAAACCTTGAGAATAGATATGGAGAGTATTTCTCAGCATCTGCTTTTAATACTCATCTTGTGCTGGAGTCGTGAATAGGAAAACAAGAGGTGGGAGACCTCTATTTTATTCTGCAATGAGGCCGAGCCACTCCCCGTTTTGTGCTTTGTTCATCATTCCTGAAGCTTTCCTTGCTTTGCGCATCTCTGGATGGGTGCTGCGGTGTGGACAAGCTTTCCCCAGGCAGCATGTGGTCTCTCTCGTGGAATTCCACAGGAATTTTGTCTCTTTCAGATTTTCAGTAGTGGCCTGGTTGGGAGGACTGGGGGGACCATCTATCCAGGCCTCACCTGGCCATTTGGGACTGCCTGGCCACAGGCTGCTCTGCACTCCTATGCATCAAACAGCCCAAGGCTCTCAGGTGACTGTTCAACTGATGGACAAGGAATCCTAGGGTTTAGTGCTGAGCTAGAAATGCAGTAGTAATAACAGTTTTTATTTATTAAAGGCTGCATTATGTGGACTTAAAACATGGACATGTAAACAACAAATTCAGGTTTCAGTTTTGAGCCATTTCCATCTTAGCTGCATGGCCTCAGGTGACTTAGATTTTTGCATCTGCAAAAGAAGAAAAATATTAACAATTGGGTAGTTGTAAGGTATTAACAAGACTGCTCAAATACAGAAATACAGAAATATAGCTTATATCAGACAGGAAACAAAGGGTAGGTTTTAATGAAGAATAGAGAACTGTTTAGTATAAAGCGTGGTTTATGAAAAGCAAGAGGGGGTCCTGCAGTGTCCCAGGGCTTCTGACATTTCAGAGCAGTATCTTGCTCTAGCGGCAGGGGCAAAGTCATAGAACAGTGATGGAATCCAGGGAAGGATGTGTCGACACAAGCTGTGGACTTCCCCAGGGATGCAGCCAAAGTGGGCAAGGGAAGGGTGGGGCAGGGCAGGTAAATAGTCTGAGAACTCAGCCCTGGACCTCACTCTTCCCCCCACCCTCTGTGTCTCACTGGTGCCACCCATTGCCCCATCTAAGCAGCAGCCCTGCACACATCGTCTCTGCACACAGGTAAACATGAAAAACTTTTTTGCTCTTAAGGTATTTGGCCTGGGGCTTTTTTCCTATGGAGCCAGTATGCCTGTCTCTTGGGCATAGCAAACATGCTGGAGAGCTGACATGCCCATTGCCAGCCCAGTAACTGGCAGGAGTTAGCCCTGCATGGTGTCCCAGAGTGCCAGCAGAGTGCAGCAACAGCCGCCCACACTGAGAATTTGCCTGGTAATACATCGGAGCTTGGATTCATCCCCTTCCCTGTCTCACTTCCCCAGTCCTCTATGGCACCTCCTGGGATCATCTCCCAAATAAATTACATGAGAATCTCACTGAATGGCAAAGTCTGTGTGGGTCTGCCTCCCTCACTGTGGTGCAAAGCAGGGGGAGAAGATGTGAAGGGTCGATCTGGGCAGAAAGGGGAAGACGGCACACACAGGCACTTAGCTCAGTATCTTCTCACAGGGTGCCAGCCTGAGGGTGAGCTTGGCAATAAGTCTGTACAGTCTTTCTGTCATTCTGTTCCTCTTTTACAATACCCCTCAGGCAGTCACCCTGTACCCTGAAGTTTTCTTATATTTAACCTTTTGACTTACTTTTGGACTGGGTCCTAGCTCAGCATTATATGTGTGTGTGTGTGTGTGTGTGTATACAGGCACGTGTAAATGTAAGTGTATGAATAAAGAGGGTGTCTATGCATGTGTACTTGTGTATATTTCTCCTAAAGAATGGACAGCAGCCTATTATATGTGGAATGAGGGTGTGAATGAGGGGTAGGATATGGTAGTGTCATAAAAATATGAAGTATTATAAAAAGTTGGATGGCATGCCTAATAAAAAAACAGAGCCTTAAAACTTGCATGAGCTTCTAGACATGTCATCCCATCAGTTAGCAGTTGAAGGAGGGCTACGAGGGTGTGGTCAAGAGAAACATGAATCAACCAAAGATTGGACTGAAGTGGGTAGGTGCTAACCCACCAAAGCAAGAAGAGTCTAGATCTGCTGACAAACTAGTACCAGGTACCATAACGACATGAAATGAAACTCGATTTATTACAGTACATCTCAATATTTCAGATTCAGTTACTGTAATACCTCAGCATATCGTATCAGAGTTACAGTTATTCAGTAAAGGATGAGAAGGGCACAAATGGTTTATTAGGGTCCATACTAAAGACTGGCATGTAGTTATTACTTAGAGAGTATTTAAGGATGGATGGAGGATTGGTTTAGTGGATAGATTGGGCTAGTACTATGTAACTAAAGAAACTCAACAGTAGATGAACTACTAATGTTTATCCACAATCGTCCTTGTGCAGAATGATCTTTTTTTCCCTTTTTTATTAGAGACAGAGTCTCACTTTGTCACCCACCATAGAGAGCTGTAGTGTCACAGCTCACAGCAACCTCCAGCGCTTGGGCTTAGGTGATTCTCCTGCTGTAGCCTCCCAACCCATCACAACATTTGGCTATTTTTTGTTGCAGTTTGGCTGGGCCAGGTTTGAACCCCCACCTTCGGTATATGGGGCCAGCGCCCTACTCACTGAGACACAGGAGCTGCCCCTGTTCAGAAGGATCTTAACACTTTCCTCACAGCATGTTGTATGTGTGTTTACCAGGTCTGATCATTAAGATCATGAACTTGCCACCATGTGCTTACAGCAGGACCACTGTACAAATAGCTCTGTGAGACTTCACAACATTGATATATTAGTGTCTCACAGCTGCGTTCGTGTTGACATATGGTGGTGTCTTGCTGAATGGCATTCATTATTGTTGTGTGTTTTTGTGTGCTGTCAAGAGAATGTCAGAACTTGCTTTAGAGCAATGAACAAAATTAGATTTCTTGTTAAACTTGTCAAGAGTGGAAGTGAATCAGAAACATATTAGTCCAAGTTTATGGTAATAATGCCATCAAGAAAATGGCAGTTTACAAATGGATGAAATGTTTTTCTGAGGGGAGAGAGAGCATCACTGATGAAGAGAGGTCTGGGAAGCCAGTAATGAACAGAACTGAAGAAAACATTGCAAAAATACGTCAAATTGTGTATCAAAATCATCAGCTGACTATGAGAAGCATAGTAGACCAAGTAACCCTGGATAGAGATAGTGTTAGGAAAATCTTAACTAAAAACTTGGTAGGGGAAAGGTGTGTGCAAAAATGGTCCCCAAAAAGCCCACTGATGAACAAAAGCAAAGGAGAGATGGAGTTTGTGAAGAGGCATGGCAATGTTTGTGCTGTGCTATCACTGGTGATGAAACAAGGCTGTGCCAATAGGACCCTGAAACAAAGTGTCCAACTGCACAGTGAAAGTCAGCCAATTCTCCATGACGAGAAATGTTCCATCAGTCCAAATCAAGAGTCAAAATGATGTTGCTAATCATTTTATATATCAGAGGGATTTTTCATTATGAATTTGTACCAACCTGACAAATGGTTAACCAAGTTTGCTATTTGGAAGTGCGGAAAAAGGTGTGAGAAAGACTTAGCGTTCCCCTTAAATGGCACTATCTGTGAGGGAGATTTTAGCCAGTAAACCAGTAACTATATCAGAACATGCTCCCTACTCACTCAATCTGACACCTAGACTTTTTTCTTTACCCAAAGACAAAGGAAGTATTGAAAAGAAGACATTTTAATGACATTCACGGCATCACAGATAATACAATGACAGATCTGATGGTCATTCCAGAAAGAGTTCCAAAATCGCTTTGAAGAGTGGACTAGGCACTGGCATTGGTGCACAGCTGCCCAAGGGGAGCACTTCTAATGGGACCACAGTGGTGACATTCAGCAATGAAGTGTGTAGCACTTTTTCTACGCTGAGTTCAGGAACTTAACTGTCAGGCCACAACATATGTACATATGCAAGTATATGTATACACATATACACATACACACACATGCAAATACACAGACATATTAGGATCATGATATAATATTCTATAATATATAATATTGATATGAAGATGTTCCATTGGCCAGTGCAAGTCACTTGGGCAAGCCTGGTATCAGTACAGGATGGTGCTACAAGGGCACTGATAAAAGGAGAATTACTCAGTTAGAGCCACTATCACAATCAGTCCTCCACGTTTTCCCTCCCTGCTATCACAGTTAAGGAGGTGTCCCTTTTCCCTCCTGTGTATGGAATATAGCTGAGGCCTGAATCTTCCACCTCAGAGTTTTTCATCTCTTGAGAGGCAGGGTGAGTTTCATCTGGACAGAGGTTTGGATGGATCTTTGCCAGAATCCCTTGGAGTGTTTGAATGACAAATGAATTTTTGGAAAATAGCCCAGACACTGTAAAACATCATTTCTAAGGAAGAGCTTGAAATTTCTGCTTTAATTAAACTTATGCACCTGTATATTCTTAATCAAAGGTGTATGTGTTTTTTGCCAGTTTTTATGTCAATATGGCAATAGGGCCCTGGCATTGAAGATTGTTAACTGGTACCCTGTATCTGCCTGATTGCTTGGTTTTGTTCACCGACATGTCTCTTCCAGGAGCATTGGAAGCTCTGAGAAGCCCCAAGTTATGAACTGTATCATTAGTGGGTTGCAGACTAGGCCTCTCCTTTCCCAGACACCACTTCTTCTGTATGCAGTACAAGTGCAGCCAAAAGAAAGGGCCCAATAGGCAATAGGGAACATGAGATGGAAACTCAACAGGGTGAGGACAGATAAAGATGACATGGGATCCTCCCTCTTGCAGAAAGGTCAGTGTTGAAGCCATGAAGTTTGAGGAGACAACTTCATGATGAGTCGTGTGCCCATTTTGGGGGAAAAAATTGGAGTTAAAATAAAAATAGTAAAGTAAATCATATGAAGTCTCTACAAAGTAAGAGCTGAAGGGAAGCCACAGTGGCAATGCAGACAGGCTACATGTGGCCAGATGGGCACAGAAAACCAAGACCTCAAGGGCAGAGGCTCTCCATGCATCTGCTGCAGAGACTCAAGGTGATCTTCACAGGCTAGGTCCAGTTATTAATTCTTCATATTTTAGTTTATTTCAGAACAGCCCTGGGAGGCACTACGGTTTCTGTTCTCCAGATGTCAAAGGACAGAGAAGTAGCCCAAATTGAGCAAGATCTGGAAACAACTAACACCCCACGGATTGTGGGACAATGGGAGGTGAGATGGTTTTAGTGAAGTCCAGAAACCTAGAATATCCAACTGAAGCAAGATCCATAGAGTGTTACTATCCAGAAGATCTTAAGCCATGGAGGAGATGTGGTTACCTACAGAGATCCCATAGGAAACAGAGAAGGAAAGAGAGGAACATCCTGACTTCTTCTTCCTCCCCAAATGCCAATATTCAGCCAATCTCTCCCATTGGCTGAACCTACCCAGAATCCAGAAAGGAAGGGGAGTGTAGGTAAAGTTGAGTAGAGTCATACAGCTCATAGAAGAACAGAAAAAAGGCAGTAAATGCAGCTGAAAGTAAACAGGGCCCGAGTGGTGAGGGGAGGGGAGGACAGAGGTTGGATGGAGGGAGGGTAATTGGTGGGACCTCACCTATGGTGCATATTGCAAAAGTACATGTCAAATCTATTAAGAGTGGAATATAAATGTCTTAACACAATAATTAAGTGAGATGAAGGCTATGTTAACCAGTTTATGTAAGCATTCCAAATTGTATTTAAAATCAGCACATTGTACCCCATAAATGTATTAATATACAGTTATGATTTAATAAAAAAAATTGAGAGAAAAAAAAACCCTTAACTTTCTCTCACCTTGGAGAGTCCTTGAGCTACAATATTTGGAGAAGTGAAAGAATTCAGGATTCAGACATTATATGGTCTCCTAAAAGACACAGGTCATAAATTTTTAATCTAAAAATGTCAGTCCACATAACTGAAGGAAAATTTATAAGAGTAGTGTGTTGGTTATATAGTGCCACAGTAACAAACTACCACAAATATTAGTGGCTTAGAACTACAATCTTGGATTTGAGATTTTTTTTTTTTTTCATAAAGCTATAGATGCGCTGAGCAGTTGAGCTCTGTTAGACCAGGGTTGGCTGGGCTCACTCACTTGTCTACAGGCTTCTGGTAGGTTGGTTGTGGTTTGGCTGCTCTAGGATGGCCTTGGGTTGAATGACATTGCCTGCTGGATGTGGCCATCATCTCCCAGCAGGCCAGCAAAGCAGGGGAGTAAACCAAGCAGGAGAATGCACTTTTGCCTTTTGAGGCCTAAGCCCCTGGTGGCAGAAGATCACTCCTGCAACATTCTAGTGGTCAAGGCAAGCCACATGTCAAAACCCAGACTTGAGGGCATCGCCTGTGGCTCAAAGGAGTAGGATGCTGGCCCCATATACCAGAGGTGGCAGGTTCAAACCTGGCCCGGACAAACCCCCCCCCAATCCAAAAAAAACCCAGACTTGAAAAGAGGGAAGAGGGACTCACTCCTTAAAAGGAGTAAAGTTACACTACAAAGGGTAAAAATACTAGGAGTTGTAAAAAACAAATAAAAAGAAAAAAATGGGGGAGGCATTTTTGCAATCAGTCAAAAACAGATTATTCTCAATGATTAGAGTCTCAGTATCATTGAATTACCTTAAGAGAAAAGAGCCAGCCGAATCCCCCATCCAGTGCAGGAATTCACCTCCAATTAAACACACACACACACACACACAAACAACAAATGAAAAGGCCCTCAAAGAAGATTCCCACAACTTAATCACTTGACCTAGCTTTTCTCACTAGGCCAAAAAAAAGAAAAAAAGAAAAAGAAAAAGGAAAACCTAACTCTCTCCCATCCCTGCTGGTTCAATTCAGCCTGTAGTTTTTCTGGCCTCTGCTGTGAGTCACAGCTGGCCAAGAGGTGGGAGTGGATCGTGAGTCATGGCCTAAAACAAAGATAGAATTTGGTGGGGGTGGCCTCAAAGGCAGGAGAGTACACGCTGCAAGTTCAGGCATTATCTCAACCTTTGGGGTGATTTCTTTTTCCCTGCAGCTGGGAAGGTTGGGCAGAGTGTGTCCTCTTCTGAAACTCACAGAGGGGACACAGTCTACAGAGGCCCACCCAGTGTCTCTGAGAGTCCAGTTGCTGACCTCAGAGGCTGGACCTCAGAGGTGTTTGTACCCTTGCTCTAAATTTGCTACAACTCCCCTCCCAGCTCCTCTGCTGGCTTAACAGACCATTTCACACTTCTTCTTCAACTTACCCGGTCAGTTTGAGAAGTTAATATTTAAAGAGATGAGTGGTTGCATATGGCATCCTGCAAGAAAGAAATAATAAGCTAGCATTATCTATTGACTCACTCCCACATATATTTGCATTCAACAACTTAAAAAAAAGTCCTTTGGCTCAATGACTGTTTAGCTCAAGTCAGTAAGTTAGGATATTTTTTTTCTATTACTCTCCATTTTATCACTACACGATAACCCGAAGCTTAAATATTTGTGTGTCTGGCCTCAAGCAATTAACATGTCTCCTAATCTGAGGTGAACAGATTCTGCCACCCTCTCCCCAAATAAATCTGGAAGCAGAACTTCTGAATGTTTGCCAAATAAGGTGATCATCAGCCTTAAGATGCTTGCACTTTGAAATGACTGTCACAGACACAAAGGCAAGACATGGTTGGCTCCCATTCAACCTGGTCAACAACATCCTTAATTACAGGACGTGGCATCATTTTGATTCACAGCAGAATAAAAGGCATCTATTTGTATATTTGGAAGTTTGAATGAGGATTTCCTGATTTCCTGATGAAGTCATTCCTGCCTGACAACAGCCTTGCTTGTGCCACTAGAGTTAAAACTGGGTCACCATTTCCATGTAAGTCTATGAGCACACACAGCACACACTCACACACACACTCTCATACACATGCTCTTCATTCCAGAGCCTAATTAAAACACGATGATACATCTTATTCTCTCAAATGAATGCTAGTTTTGGACCAAAATTTTAGTTCAGAAGAGAACTGCTTTAAAGCAATCATATTCCATCAAGGCTGCCTATCAATAAGAGAACATCTTTTGCTAAATCCACTGGGACACAGGTGCCCTGTCAGTTTTATTTAATGGAGAAATAAAAAGAGAAAAATAGTGGCTGCTGGTGTCCAGGAAAGATGCCACCAGTCTCTTAAGTCTCTTTACACAGAAATGATTATAAATAAAGGAAATCTGACTTGGAGCAATACACTTTCTTTCCTATGATTGAGTTCCCCAAAGAACTTCTTAGGGTGTTATTACTGACCTTAGATAAACTCACTGGAAGTAGCCACTTCTCTTTACTGCTCTCTGCTCTGCAGAGATGATAAATTCCACTCAACAGTGGTCCAAAGGCTTAGATGCTGAGGAGCTGTGTTGGCCCCATACAGCCTGTGACCCAGGCTGGGGGAGGGGGAATAAGGTGCTGGGTATAAAGCCCCAGGGAGTTCCACTTGTATGGTAGCCTAAGTAAATGGCAACTGCTCTGAGGGATGCTTGCAGCAGACCTTGTGAAGACCCCCTCTCCATCATTACTTCTTCAGGGTGCTGTGGCCCAACTTTCTCTTTGCCTGAGAGATTTCTTTGCCCCTATAGCTAGCTCAGCCATTATGGCAGGCCAGAAATGGTGAGGAAATTACACCACCTTGGAGCAGCCCTGGATGAATGGCTCAAAGGAACCTGCGTACATTACCTAGTTCCCTCACCACTTGGGGGGATAAGTCAGAGCCCTGTATTTCACCCTATTTTTCAGCCATCCCAAGTGAGTGTAAACCACACTTCAGTTACTCACAGCTGGCTGGTTGGACAAACATCTTTTGGGGACTACCATCCTTTCCCTATCTCTCCTTCCTTCTCCCATATCTATATTTTTCCACCTTCCTTTCAAAAACTGTTACCCATTAAAACATCATTTCTGCTTTTACAGACTCCAATATAAAAGAGGAATGAATTAAATCAAGGCCCTTCATTTATGTAATTTGGGGGACTGGTGGAGCATCATGACATTACATCCTGAATGGGAGTCTACCCCATGATATTTTTGGATTCTGCCTTAGCGGATACAGAACCCAGGGCAGCACAGTAGGAGGTTCCTTACCCCAACAGGCACATTCTTCCTACATTTGGTTTGCCTGCCAGCTGTCCCATCCTCCACAGCAGCCCCTAGGATGCAGGCAAAATTGTATCTAGGGTGTGATCTTTCCAAGGTAGAGCAGAATTAACTTAGTTCTTTTTCCTTCTGGCTTTCCAGATTGAGGATAGCCTCAGATTTCTTTCTGGTTTCCTTACACCATGCAACCTATTACTTTGCTTATATTCTTATCCTCGACATCAAGCCCTTTTGAAATGCAGCCAGATCATGTCACTCACCCTGTGAAGAATGGATCATGTCAGTTCAATTTGGGTTCCCTGTGCCTAAGAATAGAGCATAGGTCCTAACCCCGTTTTTTAAGGTCCTGGGATGACTTGATTCCTGAAGGCTATGCCAATATCATTTCTTTCTCACTTTCTTCTTCAGTTCTTGCCTTACCTTGAACATGGCAACAGGTCACTATTGTAGGATTTTTGCATTAGCTGCTTCCTCTGTTTGTCTGGGGCACTGTTCTCAGAGATGAATCTCTAACCTAACTTAACTCATGTTGTTATGCAAATGTCACCACCTCAGACAGGCCTTTGCTGACCATTCCCGGCACCCCTCAATCTATTCCCCCCTGCCTTAATTATTTCTCTTTATATCTATCAGCAGCAGTGATGTCCTCTGTATTTGTCTGGCTGGTGTTTGCTGGTCTTCCTGTGACAATGTAAGCCACACTATTACATCTCTAGCACCATATGCCTAGCACACGGGCATTGCTCAATTCATATTTACCTGGCTGGCTGAATTAATATATAGTGTTAATTTTAAAGAGACCTCATAGTAAACTGTCAAATATTTTTATCACAGTAATCACGTACATGTAAATCATATATTTTTAAATATCACATATTTTGCCTTATAGAGAGATTTATTTCTAAAGAAATGACTCTTTACTCTCCTAAGATGTACTTTCTCTGCTTTCCAAATTGTTTTTATTTTTCCTTTTGGTGATTTAGCCTCAAGTTTGGAGAATATCTAAAGATTGAGAAGGAATGATTAGTAAATCAACAAAGAACAGAATGTGCATCACAAAGTGGATTACTAGCATCTACCCCATTCCTTCACTCAGCTAGCAGTGATTAGTTGAACATCTACTCCAGCCCAGCCACTGTTGCACATAAATCAGGAAATACAACAGCCAAATACCCATAACCTCATAAAGCTCATATTCTGCAGAAAAGACAGGCAATAAAAGACAAACATAATAAATTATTTATGTGTACCACAAAGGATACTGGAGAGTCCTCAGAGGAGGCTGCTCCATGTCAGACTTCCGGGTGGAACATAAACTAGTCAGTGTGAGAGTGAAGCCGTCAGGAACAGGTCACATCTGCCACAGAGAGCAAGCTGGAGGCGACTGTACCAGGAGGAAGAGGGGCAGGAGGGAAGACCACAGAAGGATCAGGACAGCAGGTCAGGCATGTTTTTGGAAGCATAAGCTTTGATTTTCACAAATGCTGATAATTGTTAAAAGTCCATAAATAATAGCTATTGCCACCCCCTTTAGGTAAATGGTACTTCCTGCTCATTACATATAAAGTTACTCCCTTAAAAAAAACTCTGTTATCACTATTATTGATAATCATATGTTATTGCTTCTCAAGAAGGCAATTGCTATTATATTTTTCTTAATTACCAGTAGTGAAATACTTTATTGATAATAAATACAAAAGGTAAAATATAATGTATAAAATAAGAGGTTTAATAAGTTGGCTCTTTAATTTTTGTGTTATAATGCCTTTATTAAGATATATTTCACATACCATTCAATTCATCTATTTAAAGTTCACTTTGAAATAGTTTTTAGTATATTTGCAGAATTGTACAATGAATATCGTGATCAATTTTGGAACAGTTCATCACTCTGAAGAGCAATGTTATGCCCTTACTAGTCACTCCTCATTTCTACTCAAGCCTTCCTCTCAGTTCCCAGGCAACCGCGAGCCGACTTTCTACACACTTTGTGGAATATGTGCTCTTTCTGGCTGGTTTCATTTGCTTACATAATGTTCTCAAGATTCCTCTGTGTGGTATTCATAAATACTTTCTGCCTTTTTATAACCGAATGATATTCCACTTACAAATATACCACAATTTAGTTATCCATTCATGCACTGATGAACATTATTTTCCAGTTTGGGGCTGTTATAAAAAATTCTAAAAAATGATAATATTTATATGCAAGTTCTTATGTGGACATATGTTTTCATTTCTCTTGGGTATATACCTAGGAGTAGAACACACTGCCACCTACAGCCTAAAGGGCAGTGTTTTTCAACTTTTTTTTTTAATCTCACCTGACACTTGAACCTATAGTTAAACTTCTGTGGCACACGCAATATTTATCAAAAAAAAAAAAAAAAAAGGAGGGGGGAAGAATATACTTACTGTGCTTTGAACTTCTTTCAAAAATAATTTAATTAATGATCTTTAAAATTTCTCATGGCACACCTAAGATCTCACTGCACACCAAGGTGTGCTATGGAAAACTGTTGAAAATCACTGCAGAGATTACACAATGGTAATTAACTCTCTAATCTGGGCTGATGAATCAATTAACATAAAACTATAAAACAAATGTCAGAATATCTTCAGGAAAAATGTATCAGAGAGATTAAAGGAAATCCTCAAAATTGATTCAGTGATCAAAGTCAATAGATTAGCTAACAATACCTTATAAAACTAGATAGGTTTTTAAAAAATGTGCAGAAATGTTGAAAAATCATGTTACCATGGAGTACATTAAATGGAAAAAAGGGGAATGATGAAACCAGCCATTTTGGCCACGAAAACATGCTGTTTTGTTAAGGGAGTTCACAGAATAATAGACCTCATCTGCATGCTGGGTTGCCACAGCCACGTCACCACAGGCAATGGCCATCTCCTGGAAGGGCCACATTCTGGGGCAACAGTGTCCCAGAGTGGAAGATCTGTCAAAGCATAAATACCCACTGGGTGCCCCTTGGTGACTGGTCCTGAAAGAAGCACGGGGCAAGGAAGAGTCTGGGACTTCCAACACAGTTGGGGGACAAAATTACAAGAGGTCAAAGCTCAGGAACATCAGGAATTCTTTGCAGAGTGTGAAGTCATTTCCACCCGAACTCATGGTGCCACCTCACAGTTTGTTCTTTAAAGCCCAAATCTCTCTTCCCTAAGACTGTTTCTTTCTGTCTTCAAATCCTCTCAAAGCCTGAAAGGATTCCCACCAGTTGGAGCACCCACACAGTGGGTGGACTGACACCCCAGGGGGTTTGGGAACTGAGGCAATGAGAAAACCTCGACCACAAACATCTGACTCTCCTGCCTCTGTGGGCCTGAGTCAGACTCCAACATGTGTGCAGTGAGAGTTCCGTGGTCTCATAGGTCACCCCCCAGCTCGTGTCTGACTCAGGGTGATGACTGTCCCCTGTTCTGTGACTGTGAGAGCCCAGCCCTAGCTCAGCCAAGTGAAGGCAGAGGCAGGGTGATGGCTGCCCTCAGAGCAGGAAAGCAGAAAGGTGGGACGGCTCCTGGGGACAGCCGTGCTACGCAGTCCAGAGGAGCTGTTTACCCAACATGACCCAAGGCCCAAGGCCCCTTTGCTCTCATCTCTGCCAGCTCTCTCCCATCCCCGCTGCTCTCCCCTGTCCCCCACTGGAGTGTATTTCCAATGACCAGCAATCTCTCCAAGTAGACAAAGCAGCCTTTTTCTAGTCATCTGCTGAAGCACAACTTTCGTACTCTTTAATTCGTATAGGTACTTAAAGTGCCAAAGTTTTCTCTTCAACATGACCTGTAACAAAATTAGAAGCTACCAGACATGGGTCACAATCTCCCTATAGAAAATCTTTGTCATTACATTAAATTTTCTCCTTTTAATGTAGAGCACCACTCAGACTGGACACATACCCCTGAAAATGTGTCACCTAAGATAATGGAGAAGGTAAAATAGATGATCTTTTAGAGATGTTTCTTCTTTCTGTTTATTTTTTTCTTCACTAACTGGTTGTCATGAAGTTTGAGTGCTAACAAGGTCTATGTATTATGGATATGATCCTCTTATTTTCTACATATATAAATTGAGATTCAGGAGGTCATGAGTGTGTGTAGGAAGGTCACAGAGACAGTGGGCAACAGAGCAGGCCTTGGAATTCTTTTGTTGTTGTTGGTGGTGTTTTTTAAAGACAAAGTTTCAGCTTGGCACCCACAGCTCAGTGGTTAGGGCGCCAGTCACATACACCAAGGCTGTCATGTTTGAACCCAGCCCGGGCCTGCTAAATAACAATGACAATTTCAACAAAAAAATAGCTGGGCTAATATTATGGTGGGTGCTTATAGTCCCAGCTACTTGGGAGGGTGAGGCAAGAGAATTGCTTAAGCTCAAGAGTTTAAGGTTGCTGTGAGCTGTGACGTCATGGCACTCTACCAAGGGCGATATAGTAAGACTCTGTCTCAAAAAAAAAAAAAAAAAAGACAGTCTCACTCTGTTGCCCTGGGTAGAGCACTCACAGCAACCTCAAACTGCTGGGTGCAAGTGCCCACCACAACACCCAGCAAGTTTTTCTATTTTCAGTAGAGACAGGGTCTAACTCTTGCTCAGGCTGGTTTCGAACTCTTGAGCTCAAGCAATTTATCCGCCTCGGCTTCCCAGAGTGTTAGGATTACAGGTAAGAGCTATCATGCCTGGCCAACAGGCTTGGAATTCTAATCTCTCCCCCCACCCCAAATCAATATTCCCTGCATCACACTTCAGGTAGCCAAGAAGTCAGATCAAAGGAAGACTCCTCAGAAAATATTTGCACCAGGTTTCCAAGGTTGCCTCATTCTTGCTATCATGTTCTCACTCCACCCTTTGCCAGACCATGAGGTAGTTAAGAATTACAATGACCACATTCTGTAGCTAAATCAGATGGTTTTTTCCTAAATTTGTTTGACTCATCAGTATATAGTTAGAGAAGAAAATTTTTGCTTTCAGGAATATGGATAGTTATAGGCAAATTCCAAATATCATAACAGAGCAAAAGTAGATAGGAGCCAGATGTCATTCTAAACAAGTGCAAAATCAGCAATGACCTCTAAGACCATTTGATGGAATCACCCAAAGGTGTGCTTGTTTGTAAGCACTGATCAAATGGTTTGCACTGATTTGTAGAATTTGCCGATTTCATTGGTGTGTATACTCCCACTGTAGCCATTTCAATTGTCCAGTGTGGCATCACTGAATGTGGAGCTGAGAAAATAGCCTGATAAACTCACCCTTATGTGGTATTTCTGCTACCCAAATCCAATCAATGTAAATAAACTCAAGAGCATGGAGAATAGCAAATCTAGTAAAGTAATTAGGGAGCAACGAGTTTTGAGTTTTTACTACCTTTGTTTTTAACATACATATTTTATTACAAATTTATAAATTTAATTTTTAATAATAGCAACTGTATATAACAGCCAACTAAAAAAATCCTGAAAATGTAGCAAGTGACAGCAGGTATAAGCTGGCTCCAGAACACTATATGTGCCAGGAATCATATGCCTCAAACTCTGTTGGCTTAATTAAGTAACCTGCAGTGCTGCCCTCACTGGAATATGTAAACACTAACTACAAATAAACTAAGGACTCTTGGCTTCTTTACTTTTACTACGAAGACTACTGGCTCTCATTAGAAGTGTTCTTCCCTAAAAACAATGCAAAAAACAACAGAAATAAATAAAAATTATGATTGTAATGACAATTCATATCATTCTTCTAATGTGAAAGCAAGAAGTAAATATTATTTTTTCTCTTGTGATTAAGTCAGATCAATTAATAAAAGCATATGGCACTAGGCTAAAAGTTTTATACACATTATTGCTCTTAGTTCTAAGTAAACTTTCTCCCATTTTGCAGAAGAAGAGCTTGAGGCTTAGGAAATTCAATTAATCTACTCAAGACTTAAAAGGCTGAGCTAAAACTTAAGCTCAGGACTGATTGATTCATAGGCCTGGTTTTAATTACATCTCAAGAATGGTTATAAGAAACCAAGTGGGAATAAGAGTCCTGTGAGGACTGAAGAAAAAAAAATTGTGGGGGTCACTGTTCATGAGAGTTGGGCCTGAAAGAGTTTTGCAGTCAAAGCCATCATCAAAGTTGAATAGCCCTATGAAACTATAATTTTAAGGGACATGAAAGAGTATATCAGTTGCCACAGTAGTGCCGTGTACCAAGCAATCACAAACATCTCAGTAGGACACAACAGTGACTGTCTATGTTCACACATGTTGAGTTAAATGCAGTCAGATAAGACTCCAAGGATCTTGTCTGGGATTGCTCACATGTGTGTGGTTCAGCTGGCTGAATCTGTGATGACTCTGGCTGGAATAATAAGGGTGACTTGGCTGTGCTTTAGGTCCTTCTCATCCTCTGGCAAACTAACCAAGGCATGTTCTCATTGGTTTTCTAGGCTTCGAACTGGCGTTCTATATTCCTTTATTTGTATCTCATTCCATTTGGTCAAAGCAAATTGCAAGGTCAGCCTGTATTTAAGGGGTGGTAAAATAGATACCATCTATTTAGCAAAAGGAACTGCAAGGTCACAGGGGAAAGGGCGTGGATCTAGGGAGGGATAAAAAATTGATACTCTTAAGACAATGAAATAACTGAGAGGTTGGCCAGGTGGTCAGTGGAGCATGTGAAGTGTCCACCTTCTGGTATCTGGCTCCTCATCCCCTCCTTCCTGCTATTCACCCTGACCAGGCTATGAGACCTTGGGCCAGCCACATGATATCCTGGAAGGGGCTATGAACTTTGAGTCCTGGCCCAGATAAACCCCTCACCAACTGAGAACACGAAAGATCACTCCTTCTGTGCTTGAAGCTCTGAGCTCTCCCTCTCTGCAGCATGATTCACGAGGTCTTGCTGCTCACAGGATGTGTCTATTCCTCACCAAAAACTCTCAATTGAGAATACATGGGAGGGGGTAGGAGTGGGATTACATGCCTGAAGTCTTCATTTGGGGCGGTGAAGACGCTTTATTTCCCTTCTGTCCCATGTGATTTCTACATCTCCCCTTTGCCCCTCCAGATTTGCTCTCCCCACCTTTTATACCACATCTGCCCACAGACACTTACATTTATGGATGACATGAAAAACCTTCAGTGCCCACTGGCTAACAGCTGGGATTACTAAAGGAAAAGACTCAGGAGACCTAAGGGGAGAGGGAGAATGGGGTCAGGGGCACTTGAGCCTCTTGACATGGCCCAATGATGTAGTCTTGCTTCCAGGCCCTGAGAACCATTTACTTCCCTCACTGCTTGGGGCCCATAGATGTTCCAACGCCCTACCCACATGTTTGTAACTGGTGTCTTTTCAATAAACCTTCTTCAGGTTATTCTAATTCGAGAGTGCTTTATATTTGCTATAGAAATTCTGCCCTACACACAAGCATAGAAACCCAATCCCTCCCCCAAGAAATGATGTATGCTATCATTGTATCCTGCCCAGAATATAGAATATCTCTTGGATATTTCTATTATGTCCAAATATGGTTTCTCTTAGCCCAGAATGTATGAACTATAAACACATTTTGTGCTCATTCTCCATTATAGAATGAAGGGGGAGGTGGGGGACATGGTTAACTACAAAAGCAGGGACAAAGCCATAGAAATTATTTGTCTGCTCTCTCTGGGAAGGCTTTCAAGGGCCTGAGAACACAGAATGTTACTTGATCAGAACCTGATTCTGTTCTCTGGGAGGAGACCCCTCGCCCATTGTTCTCCAGTGTCCCCGGATGCCTTTCCAGGATATTCTTCTTTGTCCATTATGTTCCTTAGCCACATTTAATGGATACCAGGGAACATGCCCTCCTTTGAGACTGCACGACTGTTTCTCAGCCTGCTTCCTGGCCACGCATGGTTGGGGGACCAAGAATTGTTTAAAACCTTAATAGTCACAAAAGTTTTTAGGCAGAATTTACGGCTCTTTGGCAGTAAGATTTTCTCAAAAATTCAGTAAATTTCTAATTCACTTGTAGTCATTTCTGTCTATCAATAATTACACAGATAGTCCTTTTATATGTAATCTAAAATGCCTGTTCCTTAGGCTTCTCTGCATATGGATCTAGTTGTTCATTTAATGAATACTATCTAGAGACTATTGGCTCTCATGAGAAGGTCACATTAAAATATGTATGTATTTGTTCTAAAAGATTTTATTAGTAATATTGGCATAAAACCCCTATTTAAATCTCAAACTCTACGGTCTGAGGGTCTTGAAGCCAGTTTTTCCCAGAGTACAAGGCCCCATATTTCTGCATTAATTCTATTTTATGTCAGTTCTTCCATGTAACTGTCAATTCTCTCTGAAATTATCTTTTTCAAATCTTTGACCTGTTGTCAAATCTAGCTGAGGAAAGCAATGGCAAGGCTAAAGTTTTATTTTTCAACTTCTTCTCTGAGAGTTTCTAGCTCAGAACCCACAGCATCTGGTTACCAAGTAAATGTTGTCAGATGACAATTTTACCAAATATTTTGTTCCTGAAAAACATAGATTGCTGTATTTTTAGCCTCTGATGTAAGAGTCATCACTGCCTACTACTGGTCACCAAGCCAAAGCTGCATATTTTAGGGTTTTACTGTGTAACACCTCGCTTCTGGTAATAATTCTGTCATTAGGCAGGGTAACGCTAGCCTATGTTTGGATTACAAGTTAACCCTGAATGTACAGTTTGTCAGGATAACAAAGATTTACTCACCACTCATGCTACATGTCCTACAATGTATTCTCTGCATCATGCTCCATCGTGGCACAGCAGGGGAAGAGATTACATGGAGATGAAAAGCCAACTCTTAGGACTTGACCCAAAGACATACTTATATCTTTCATTCACTTCTCATTAGACAAAAAAAAAAAAAAGTGTGTGTGAACCAGAAAAGGTGGGGCAATAATACAAACATTCCATAAGCAACTCCATTTCCATCACCAGATTGGTATCAGACTCATCCACATCTTTTAGAAGGAAAATGGCACAGTTGAGACCCGTTCCATGGCATATCACCTATATTTTGTTTACCTGTTTCAGTAAAAATTGCTTACACAATATTAATTAAATGATATCGAGAAAGTTTACACAAAAACATTACTGATAATAAAGACACCAAAGACCCGTAGTAAATCTCTCTGTACAGTAGTGTCTCATTTTCAGGGACTGGCTAGATAATAAAAATCTAATAAAAATTGGGGCTTATTCTTAATTCTTTACCAAGGTTTACAAAGCCTGTGTTGACATTTCCCACACCATTTGCGGGGGGATGCTATTCAAAATAGCAAGCAGTTCATCCCAAGTTCAGCTGATCAGGACAGATGTGGCCCTATCAGAATGGATACTATTCATACCCATGTGCCACTTGTATAGTCCATCATGCTGGCTGTCTCCCCCGTCAGCATTTTACAATATGCCAAACTTTAATTTCCCCAACTTTTAAGATGCCAAGCTCTCACTGCCTTTATACAGGGTGTACCCAGCCTGGAGTGCTATTCTTCACATAGAAAACCCCTACTGCAAGTCTAAGTTCTAACATGACTTCTTTGGAGAGGGGTCATAAATGCCTCCTCTCAACTCTTACTTTGTCCCTCCTATGGTTTCCAGAGTGCTACCTCTGTAACTTTATGGTATAACTCATTACACTGTGCTATCTAATTAATAATAT
Source organism: Galago senegalensis (assembly GCA_963575145.1). Lineage (NCBI taxonomy): Eukaryota > Metazoa > Chordata > Mammalia > Primates > Galagidae > Galago > Galago senegalensis. The sequence continues at coordinate 22,346 of CAUYTI010162436.1, read as the reverse complement.
TATATGTCATTAGCCCCACTAAGCTTTGAGCTCCACAAAAATAATGATACCTTGTGTTTATTGAGTATATGCTATATACCAGGCATTGTTCTAAGTGCTTGATATGTACTAACATGATTAATTCTGTGGCAGGGCATGGTAGCTCATACTCATAATCCCAGAACTCTGGGAAGCTGAGGTGGAAGGTTTGCTTGAGCTCAGGAGTTTGAGAACAAGAGCTCTGAACAAGAGTGAGACCCCCTCTCTATTAACAGATTGAAAAATTAGCTGGGTGTTGTGGTGGGTACTTGTAATCCAAGCTACTCAGGAGGATCACTTGAACCAGGAGTTTGAAGTTGCTATGAGCTAGACTGATGCCAAGATGCTCTAGCCTGGGTAACACAGTGAGACTCTGTCTCAAAAAAAAAAAAAAATAAATAAATAAATAAAAAAATAAAACACACTTAGTCCTGGATAATCTATTATTATCTTTCGTGTTGTAGATGAGAAAGCCAAGCTATAATTAAGTACATTTACTTGCTTAAAGTTAATTTTGTCAATCCAAGGACATCAACATTTGAGGCTGCTGAATAGATAGGATCCCACTGTCTTTACATTTTGCTGTCTTCTTACCCATTCATTGTACAAGATCTGTGTATTCTACTATCATCTCTTCTTCTTCTCCTCATGAGACTGCTCTTAACAATGACACAGTATGACTCACCTTGGTTTTCCCACCTCTGAAACTCTTATTGTATGTTACATTCCCATTATTTGATTTACATTTTCATTATTCTTGATTTCAATCTTGCTATATGACTTTTCCAACAAAACACTCTTAGTACAAAAGTCATGTCTTCTATAAATTTTGAATACTATCTTTCACAGTGCTCACCAGAAAACAGGGGTTCTAAATTGTACCTATTAATCAACCAATTAGTGAGGAGTAACTGGACTTCTGCTGTTTTTGTTTGGGGTAACATCCAATATGAATTACATCATGCAGAACGTGTACACAGTGGTCAATCACAGTGGAATTTTGTGCAAGCTGGGAAAATATGGTAATGAGATTTTCACTCCCTCCCATCTCCCTGGAAGTAAGGTTGGAGATGATGTCCCTGGGCCTCACACAGAGAGGCAGTGGATACACTGCATAATGCATATAATTGTTGTGCTGCAGGAATATTCCAGAAAACCCAATAACCATTTGAATTTCAGAAGGGAATGCTAAGTGTGTATACATAAGTTAAGCTTAGGTTCAATCTGTGAAAAAAAAGCAAAAAACAATCTGGCTTAATGCTTATCCACACTAGGCTACGTATATAAAGCAAGCTACTGGTTTCTTAATCACATCCTTCAAGACACTTAACAAAGTTCTACAGTCTTTTTCATTCTAAGCAGACCAGAGTTTTATTCCTACAGTGTGATTTCTTTTTTGCTGTTATTTTTATTTTAATTTATAAATTTTATGAAGTAGGAAATGAGAATATTTCCTGCACAGTTCTCTGATTGCAGTTTGGGGAATCTTCAAATTATTTTGTTCCATAGATTTTTGGTGACTGTTAAACAATAAACTATAAATTCTCTATTTAAAAAATATAGATATTGTTTCTCTTTAAATTATGGAAATTTATGTTGTGGGTTTGCCTAGAAGTCTTACATTCCATATAACTAGATACCAGACATGTGCCCCTTCATTTTATTTGACATGGTGAGACTTCTGATTCACGCTCAACGTGAGGAAAATTGTGTTCTTAATATTTATTAACATACTATAATGAACAATCAGAAATTCACAGCTATATTTTATTTTGTTTTAGTCTCAAACATTGGAAACTCTATAGCAAGAATGACATGTAATAAGACTTTTAGGGTCACTAACTTTTTTTTTCACAGTTATAATGTATTATCATTCATGTAGAAGACATTTGCTTGAGATGGAAATAATTCATACAGTTGTTAGTAGGAGATAACCAAAATGCATAGGCTCTTGATTAGACTCTTGATGTCTGAGTATTTTGCTTTGAGTTCTAATGTTGCTTTAAATCTGAAGCCACTTCAGTTGGAAGTACATTCCATGTTTAAGTAAAAAGAAAAAGTCATTGTCAAATCTAATAGCTAGAAATACAACTTTAGGAAGGTGGATTTTAAGTACAAGGTAAAGCAGAATAAAATTAAGCTTATGGGTTTAAGCTTTTTTTATAAGGAATATGTGGTGCTCATGACATTATTTTAATTCCAAAATATTAAAGAGGATACAAATGTTTTTGTTACATGGATACACTGCATAATGATGGAGTGAGGACTATCAGTGTGCCAACCACCAGAGAGTGGTGTTCATTGTGTACCCGACTGATAGGTTTATATCTCTCACTCTCTTTCATCCTCCCTCCTTGTTAATTTCCAAAGCCCTCTACGTCTTTCTGCACCTGTTTGTACTCAGTGTTCAACTCTCACTTACAAGAGAGAATATGTACGTGTTTTTTCCATTCCTGAGATATTTCACTTAATACTGATCCTAGTTCATTCCTTCATATGGGTGACCAGTACTCTATGGTGTCCATATGTACCATATTATTTTATCTGCTCATGAATTGAAGGACATTTAGGTTGATCTTTGTAGTTGTGAATTGTGCTGTGAAAAATATTTGAATACTAGTGTCCTTTTGATAAAATGATTTTTTTTCCTTCAGGTAAATATAGATTGCTAGATTGAATGAAAGGTCTACCTATAGCTTTTTGAGGAATATCCATACAATTTTCAATAGAGGTTGTACTCATCCCTGGTTCTACCAATAGTGTGTAAGCATCCTTCTCTCTGTATCTACTTTAGCATTTGTTGTTTCCTGACGTTTTAATAATGGCCATTCTAATAGGGGTAAAGCAGTATCTCATCATGAATTTAATTTGAATTTCTCTGATGATTAGGGATTTTAAGCATTTTTTTTCATGGTTGCTGACCATTTGTCTATTTTCTTCAAAAAAAAATTCATTTAAGTCTTTTGCTGGGGTTGTTTGTTTTTCCCTTGCTATTTTGTTTGAGTTCTTCATAGATTCTGGATTTGTACAATTTACAAATATGATGTTCTCACTTTCTATAGGTCGACTCTGTTGATTATTTCCTTTGCTGTGCAGAAGATTTTTGATTTAATTAAGGCCATTTATTTATTTTTTGTTGCTATTGTATTTGCCTTTGGAGTCTTAGTCACAACTTCTTTGCCTATGCCTATGTCTAAAAGTTGTTCTTGAATTTTCATCTAGGATTTTTATGGTTTCATGCCTTATGTTTAAGTCATTTATCCACCTTGAATTAATTTTTGTATGTGGCAAGAGATATGATATCCTGTTTCATTCTTCGGCATGTAGATATGATATCCTGTTTCATTCTTCGGCATGTAGATATGATATCCTGTTTCATTCTTCGGCATGTAGCTATCCAATTTTCTCAACAGTAATTTTTATGTTTTTGTTGCTTTATCAAAAATTAGTTGGCCATAACTATATAGTTTTATTGTGGAGTTCTCTATTTTGTTCCACTGGTCTATGTTTCTACTTTCATACCAGTGCCATACTGTTTTGGTTATTACAGACTTATAGTATAATTTGAAATCAGATAATATGATAACTCCAGATTTGTTCTTTTTGCTTAAGCTTGCTGGGCTCTTTTTAGTTCCAAATGAAGCTTAGGATTATTTTTTCTATATCTGTGAAATAAGATATTGGCATTTTTTATGGGAATTGCATTGAATCTGTAAATCGTGGTGGGCATAAAGGATACTTTTTTTTTTTTTTTTGAGACAGAGCCTCAAGCTGTCCCCCTGGGTAGAGTGCCGTGGCATTACAGCTCACAGCAACCTCCAACTCCTGGGCTCCAGTGAGTCTCCTGCCTCCTCCTCCCAAGTAGCTGGGACCACAGGCACCTGCCACAACGCCCGGCCATTTTTTTTTTTTTTTTGGTTGCAGCCGTCATTGTTGTTTGGTGGCCCGGGCTGGGGATTCAAACCCCCCACCTTAGGTGTACGTGGCCGGTGCCTTAGCCAGTTGAGCTATAGGCGCCGAGCCAAGGATACTTTTTGATGTTGACTCTATCAATCCATAAATCTTTCTCCATTTGTTGGTACCATATGTGATTTCTTCCATCTATGTTTTTGTTCTTGTAGAGCTCTTTCTCCTCCTTGCTTAAGTATATTGCTCAGTATCTTATTTTCTTTGTGTCTTTTATAAATGGTATTTGTTTATTCTACTCTCAAATTGACTATTATTAGTATATATGATAGAAATGCTACTTATTTGTGTACATTGGTTTCGTAACCTGAGACTTTGCTGAATTTATCTATCAACTCTAGGTACAGAATCATACATTAGCCAACAAGGATAGCTTGACCTCTTCTCTTCCAATTCAGATGCCCTTTATTTCTTGTCCTTGACTGATTGTTCTGGCTGTCACTTCCAGTACTATATTGAATAGAAGTGGCAACAATGGGCACACTTGTTTTAAGTCTTAAGGGGAATGCTTTTGACTATTCCACATTCAGTATGATATTAGCTTTGTGTATGTCATATATGGCTTTTATAATTTTGAGATATGTTACTTCTATGCCTAGGCTTTCTTCTATCATGAAAGTGTGCTGTATTGGGCAGTGTCTATAGCTCAAAAAGGTAGGGCACTGGTCCCATATGGTGGAGGTGGTGGGTTCAAACCCAGCCTCAGCCAAAAAAGAAAGAAAGTATGCTATATTTTATTGAATATTTTTTCTGCATCTATTGAGATGTTCACATAGCCTCTGTTTTTGCTTCTTTTTTAAGAAGCAAATTTATTAAAATCACATTTATTGATTTGCATATGTTGAACCTTCCTTACATCCCTGGGAAAAAACCCAGGGATCGTGGTAAATTATGATTTTCATATGATATTGAATTCAGTTTGCTATTATCTTGTTGAGGACTGTTGTGTCAATGTTCATAACAAATATTGGACTGTTGTTGACTTTTATTTGTTTGTTTTTTCCTGGCTTTGGTATGAAGGCAATACTGGCTTTGTAGAGTGAGTTAGGAAAAATTCTCTCCTCCTCAAAAGTTATAGGATAATTTCTGTAGGACAGGTACCAGTCAGCTCTTCTTTGTAGGTCTGGTGGACTCAGCTGTGAATCTGTCTGGTCTGGGGATTTTTTTGGTCATTGTTTTTATTCTTGGTAGATTTTGTGTTAGTCCTAAGTCTCACTGCTTATTATTGGTCTGTTTAAGATTTGTACTTCTTAATGCACTTCTGGGGTACAGTGTGGGGTTTTCACATGCATTCTGAAATACTTCCATCGAACTGGTCAACACAGCCTTCATGTCATTTTCTCAGTTATTGCTTTAAAACGTTCACATTCTACTCTTAGAAAGATTCACCTCTACCCCTATAAGACAAACCTCAGAAGTGATCGCTCCAAACCCCCTCCCTCCTCCCATTCCCCCCTCCCTTTTCCCTCCCCCCTCAATTCACCAATTTTTAATCACTATTACTGAACATAGTTAAAGGTCAGAGTTTATGTAAGGTATATACAACTGTGCGTTGAGTTACTATTTTCCAAGCATTGGCAGCAGCATATGTAGTTGTTAGATGTATATGAAGGATGCTAGATTTTTAAACTTTCCTTATTTGATGCTAAATGTTTTGAAAATATTTCATACCAAACCCTCTGTTAACTGCTGCTACCATACTATTCAATAAAGTATTTATACATTGACTTTTCACAGATCTAATGATATACTGGTCACATGACTAGATTAATGTATCACATTTGAAGAATAGTGCATGGAATAAATATTGTTTAGGATGGAAATTTCAGCTGTAGGATGAGCAGAAAAATTGTCAGGACATCACAAAATCTTTCTGTTGTCCTCTAGTCTGGCGTCTCTGAAGTGGGCCTAAGTTACTAGTATAAAATGTTTGTGAAACCAATCAGAACAGATGTCCCTGGTGATCCATGCCTTTTTGTTAGCAAAAATAAAAAAAAAAAACTGATAAGAAATTCATTCCTTGAAAACAATGAGAATGCAAGCTTTTGCTTATCATAGCAAGTTTACTCTTAGGCCTGCCTGCTGCATTAGCATATCCCAACACAGTTATTCTGTTCCTGTCATCCTTAATTCCCATAAGGACTGTCTCATCAGCTGGCTGTAATCAGTTTCTTTTAGGGGAAGTATCACCAAAGCAGTGATGTTTTATCAGCATTGCAGACTTGTTCTGGCATCAACTTTTTCTCTGCAATGACCTTGTTAGAATCATCAATGAATTACTCTACTGCTTATGATAAGCAGATGCTTTATCACCACAAATATTTCAAAATGCAATGCTATGTGTTTTCTAAAAATTCTGCTGAAAGTCTGTTGGAAAGTCAATTTCTTCAATTTTTAGCTCATTGTGATAGTTCTCTTCTTGCTTCATCAGCATACCATTACATGATGTGTGTTCACTGCAATGTTGGTGGATCCAGTCTCTCAATACATGAGAGATTTTCATTTCTAGCTTTATGCTGTATTTTCCTATTTTTCATTAACTTCTATTCATCATTTCAGCATAGCATTTCAACAATTTATCATTCTCTTTATTCAGATCATATATGGTAGTTATTTCAATACCAAACTCTTCTGTAAGACTTTCACTTTTACACTGATGTCCACTTTCTTCCACAGCATCACCTTCTGTGCTATAGATAAAATAGATATTGCATTTTTCTCATCACTTTTTCTCACAGAAATATCTGTGAAACTGAGTTTTTTACATTTTAAACCTGAAAATGGAGAATAAGAAAACAAACTATCAAAAAAACCCACCCTGAAATACATATGGAGCTCTTAGCACCATTCTAAAGCACCTGCTGTCAGTGCATTGACCTGCACATGTACCATTTTTTTGTTCTCTGTGGGTGTTCTTGCAAAATGGAACCTGGACATTCACGGAGAGAAAAATCACAGGTAAATCAGACTTGATAGTCTTTTTTCCCCTTGGGGATGGTTAATAAATTGTCTTTTATCTGCCTGTATTTTGACAGAAACACGTTATGTAAAGTTGCATGAGGAATTTTCTTCTTGTGGTATCATTTTGGCACACTCAAAGCTTTGGATTTTGGAGCACTTAGGATTTGGAATTTTTTAGATTAAGGATCCTGAACCTATATAAGCCAAAATATCACACTGTTGGAGGCATAGTTATGTGGTAAGGAATGGAACATGGAAATTTATTAATAGAAATATGGTATACCAAGAATAACCTATATGTTTGGAGATGGGGGTTTCAGTGATAAGTTGTTTCTTCCCATTGCATATTAGCAATAAAAAGTAGGTTCTAGAATGATTTCAGAGGGCAATATTCTCACTTTTTGTAAATTACATTGATCACAAATATCAAAGCCTACCTCCAAGCAACTAGGGACAAAGCAAAGTGCTAAGATTATTATACATGTATATTCACCGCCATGCTTCTTTTCTATTTGAATAGTAAATTCATTTAAAAGCAACTTTACCTGAGTATCTTTGAGCTTCTTATAGACATGACTTTCTATTCAGGCCTGTAACATTTGGTGCATATGGCAGGATTCTCAAGAAGATAAAACTTACCTTTTTATCCTCCACTATCTAGTTGAAAGAGTTTATCAAATAGCATTTAGAAAGAGTGGGGTTATTTTCTATGGAAATCTTTTGTAATTTTAATGGAGTATTTTAGTAGTTGGAAGTTAAGAAAATCTTTTTTTATCAGCTAGACGAGAGTTAATGATCTCAAAAGTATAGATGAACATGAAGACATTTGTCAAATAGGAAGTCAAGGGAGGTCATGATACCTGCTGAATGAGGGATGTGGCTTTGAGTTTAGAGGCCTTAGCATTAGTTACCAGACCCATCAGAGCTCTTAATCAGGAGGCAGTTGTGTTTTTATATAAAGAAAGTACTGAAAGCCTGAGAAGCTAGGCCTGGTTTACTTGTCCCTGGTTCTCTTCCTCTCAATACTCTGTAACCTTATGGTATTGTAACTTTAGAGGAGGCTGGATTCCAGTGATAGCCTTTCTTATTTCCCCTCAGCTTTATTGAAGCATTATATAGTGGAAAAAACAAATTGTATATAGTTAAGATATACAACACAAACACACACACATATATGGTGTATATATACATGTTATGAAATGACTACCGTAATAAAGCTAACTAACACATCCATCATCACGTAATTAGCTTTTTGTGTGCAGAAAGAACATGTCAAACCTACATGTTTGCATAGTATGAAACATGAAACATACCAGATTATAAGTATGAAACAGAGTATTAGTAATTATAGGCCCCATTTTGTACATTAGTTTTTCCAAAATGTATTATTAGCCTTATAACTAAGTATTTGTAGTCTCTGACCAATATTACTCCATCTTTGCCCTACCCCAGACCTTGGTAACCATCACTTTATTCTCTGCTTCTATGAGTTCAACTCTTTGGACTCCACATATAAGTCAGATTATACTGTACTGGTCACTGAATGTATATCTGGTTTGTTTCACTTAGCCTAATGTCCTATAGGTTAATCTATATTGCTAAAAATGGAAGGACAAAGTATTCATTCTTTTATGGATAAATAACATCATTGTGTATCTATATGTGCATGTGTGTGTGTGTGTGTTTCACATGTTTTTATCTACTCATATGTCATGGGCATTTAAATTGTGTTTACATTTTTGCTATTGTGAACAATGTTGCAATAAAAATGAATGTGCAGATATCTTTTGAGATGCTGATTTCTTATAATGGTTAATGGTTATATAAAAAGGTACTGACCATCAGCAATCAATTAGAGCCAGCATAAGATTAAAAACCATGATTAGTTATCATCTCATACCTGTTAAGGTGGTTATTATCAAATAGGAGATATTTTGATGCAACTATAGCATGTGAATTAATTAAATCAGAGTAATTGGCATATCTGTTACCTCAGGCATTTAACATTTCTTTGTGTTAGGAATATCCCAGTTTTACTCTTTCAATTATTTTAAAGTATAGTTTAACTTTTTGTTGATTATAGTCACTTTCTGTGATACTGCAGTGTTTATTCTGTTTAACCATGTTACTTTATTGTTGCATCCATTAACTAGCTCCACTTTATTCCCACTACCTCACTACTCTTCCCAACCTCTGCTAACAGTCATTCTACATTCTGTTCCCATGAGTTCAATTATTTTTTTTTAGTTAGCTCCCACATATGAGTGAGAACTTGTGAGCACATCATATGTATCCTATAAAGGTATACAACTATTTTGTACACATAAGAACTTAAAAAAGGCTTATTGCCCGTAGCTAATTGGCTAGAGAGCTGGCCATATACACAGAGGCTGGAGGGTTTGAACCCAGACTGAACCTGCCAAGCAATAATGACAAGTGCAACAAAAAAATAACCTGTGTTGTGGCAGGCACCTATAGTCCCAGCTACTTGGGAGGCTGAGGCAAGATAATAGCTTAAGCCCAAGAGTCTGAGAATGCTATGAGCTATGACACCATGGCACACTATGGAGGGTGATATAGTGAGACTCTGTCTCAAAAAAAAAAAGAAAAAAATATATATTAAATAAATAAATAAGACAAGAGATAACAGCATTGGCGAGGTTATAGACTTAACAGACCATTTGTACACAATTAGTGGAATACAAATTTGTCCAACGATTACAGAAAATGTTATGGAGGTTCCTTCAAAAATTAAAAATAGAATTACCCACTAGGCACGGTGACTCACACCTATAATCCTATCAATCTGGGAGACTGAGGCAGGTGAGTTTCTTGAGCTCAGGAGTTTGAGACCAGCCTGAGCAAGAACAAGACCCCATCTCTACTAAAAATATAAAAACTGGCTTGGCATAGTAGCAGGGCGCCTGTAGTCTCAGCAATTAAGGAGGATGAGGCAAGAGTGTTGATCAAGCCCAAGAGTTTGAGGTTGTTGTGAGCTATTATTCTATGGTACTCTTCCCAGGATGACAGTGTGAGACTCTATCTCAAGAAAGAAGAAAAAAATAGACATATATACATATGGAACAAAATAGAAAACCATGCGATGAGATGAAACTAATATCTTACAGCCACCTAATTTTTGATAAACCAAACAAGAACATACACTGGGAGAAATATCCGTATTCAACAAATGGTGCTGGAACAACTGGATAGCCACATGTGAAAGACAGAAACTTGACCTACACCTTTCTTCTCTCATTAAAATTGATTCAAGATGGATAAAAGATCCAAATACAAGACATGTAACAGTACAAGTCCTTGAAGAAAATATGGGGGAAACACTTGAAGATATCAGCCTGGGAAAAGACTTTGTGAAGAAGACTCCAGTGGTAATTGCAATAACAACAAAAATAAACAAATGGAATGTAACTAAACTGAATAGCTTCTGTGCAGTAAAGGAGACAACAACTGAAGCAAATAGACAGCCAGCAGAATGGGGAAAGATATTTGCATATTATGAATCAGACAAGAGCTTGATAACTAAGATCTACAGAGAACTCAAATTAAGCAACATAAAAAGAGTCAACAATCCCTTACATCACTGGACAAGAGAGAAGAATAAAAACTTCTCTAAAGAAGACAGATGAATGGTTAACAAACATAAGAAAAAATGCTCATCATCTCTAATTATCAGAGAAATGCAAATAAACTCCCCTGTGATATCACCTAACCTCAGTAAGAATGGCCCACATCACAAAATTTCAAAACTGCAGATGCTGGCATGGATGTGGAGAAAAGGGAACACTTTTACACTTGGGACTGCCAACTAATACGACCTTTTTGGAAAGAAGTATTAAGAATTTTCAAAGAACCCAAGCTAGACCTCCCATTTGATCCTGCAATCCCATTACTGGGCATCTATCCAGAAAAAAAAAAATCCTTTTATCATAAGGACATTTACACTGGACTGTTTATCACTGCTTAATTTACAATCACCAAATTGTGGAAACAGCCTAAATGCCCACCAACCTAGGAATGGATTAACAAGCTGTGGTATATGTAGGACATGGAATACTATTTGGCCACAAAAAAGATGGTGATTTTACGTATTTTAACTTGCATAAAGTTGAAACATATCTTTCTTACTAAAGCATCACAAGAATGGAGAAGCAAGAATCCAATATATCAATTCTGATATGAGGACAATTGATTCTAGTACATGTGAGGGGTTGGGGGAATGGGAGAGTGGATAGAGGGAAAGAGGGAGGGGGTTGGGGAGTCACAGTGTGTGAGACACCTCTTGTGGGTGGGACAGAATTATAAGAGGGACTTTACCTAACAAATGCAAGCAGTGTAACCTAATTCTTTGAACCCTCAGTGAATCCCCAACAAAAAAAAAAAAAGAAAGAAAGAAAGAAAAAGAAAAAATAGAATTAGCTTATGATCAAGCAATCCTACTTCTGGGCATATATCCAGTGGTAGCTTTTCTATTATATCTCTCTAGATGAAACTTTCTGGCACATTTATAATTTGTCTCTCAGTACAACATTTCAGTGGCCACTATGCACCTCACATCAACCTGGAATCTCTGAAAGTAATGATTGTTTTCTAGTGTCCTAGTTTCTGTTACTGAGACTACCTGTGGTTTTATGATCTTTTCTGAATTCTATTAAGGCCTGAAGATACTATTAATAATGTAGTAATTTTGTCCCATTAAGTATAAGCAGAGCACAACTTTAGGAAAAGTGACTGACCTGGATTCTTTACTTACACAACAAGAAGTATTTCCCATAGGTTCAACAGGATGATGTCCAGCTTCGTAGTCAGCTCTGGAAGTATAAAGTCAAGGAAAAAGCGTCTGCACGTAAAAATGCCCAACCTGCTGCTGCTTATAAAGCTGGGTGTGTAGTGCCGTAATAAACTCTTTGCCCTAAAGTCGCTCACAAATAATAAAATTGTGAGAATAATGACCACTTGAGTTCTCTAGAGAGAGATGTCATCTATATAGATGGGGGGTGGTGCTGAATGTCCTATTAAGCTACTAGGTCTGCTTTGGTTAAACAATGCTGTCAGTCATGGCAGAACTTACAGAACCTGTCTAGTTACAGGACTTCAGACCTGAGTGTCTAGTGCAGCAACTGAATACGCATAATGTAGAACCTGCTGCAAAACATGGAACTAAATAAGCCATAAATGATGTGGGAAGGTAGGCACTGGTTGAGATTCAGGAGGAACTGACAGGAACCCCCTGTTTATCTAGGATTGCACATATGAGAAGTCATCCATAATACACCTTCAAAGGATTTTTATTTATATCTCCATAAATTCAGATGCTAGGTAGTTGTGTTATTTATGGGGAGATATTTGTATTTTACTCAGAGGGATCCTGGAGTCTCACTTATTGGCCTGAGAGATCTCAGGCTCAATGTACAAAGAGAAGAGCTGTCATGATAAGGAAGCAATAGAGCACCTCAAATTAAAAACTGGGTGCAGGGCTAATACGGTTGTGAATGAATAAATCCCTTCTTTATACAGTTGCTGCTCTCTTTTCCTTTTGGAAATTGATACAGACCTTCAGAGTAAAATATTGTAAAGCCTCACTTTGTGAAAACTACACTGACCATCAACCTTCAGCTACATGTGTATGAGAAATGAGAGGTAATCTCACCCTTTTTAAAATCCATTATTGAATATCCTTCACACTGTATGTTTTCTGCAATTGAAATCAATCTTAAAATAAATCAAAGACATTTGAGTTGATTCCTTATCTTGGCTCTTATGAAAAATAAAGCTGCAATAATTTTAGAAGTGTAGATATCTCTTCAACAAACTAATATTATTTACCTGGGAAAGAGAGATTACATAATATTAAAAGGTGTGTATTATATTTTTAAAATCAGTTACATAAGTCAATCTTTTCATTTTATGTAAAAATTAAATAAAATAAATGAAAATAAAAAATTATATGCTTTGTATGGAAGAAGAAAAGGGCCCCAATAACTTAAGCAACCTTAAACAAAAAAGACAAATTGGGAGGCATCACTTTACCAGATTCCAAGGCAGTCATAACCAAAAGGGCATGGTACTGGCACAGGAACAGAGACATAGTCCAATGGGTCAGAACAGAATACCCAGATGTAGAACTGTCATCACATTGCCATCTGATGTTTGACAAAGCAGACAAAAACATACACTGTGGGAAATTAATCCTTATTCAATAAAAAGTTCTGGGCAAATTGGATAGCCACAGGAGCAAATCTGAAACAGTTTCTGCACCTCTCACCACTCACAAAAATTAATTCACAGTGGATAATACACTTAAATGTAAGGCATGACAATATAAGATTCTAGAAGAAAATGTGAAAAGTCCTACTGACATGGACCTAGGCAAAGGATTTATGAAGAAAAGGCAAGGCAATCATAGCAACAAGAAAAATTAACAAATAGAACCTAGTTAAATTAAAAACATTCTGCACAGCCAAGGAAACAATTGATGCAGAGTAAATAGTAAAAAATGGGAGAAAATATTTGCATGCTGTACATCAAACAAAGGGTTGATAATAAGAATCTATAAAGAACTCAAGCAAATCAGCAAGAAAAAAATAAAACAACTCCATTAAAAAGTGGCCAAAGACATAAACAGAAGCTTTGCAAAAAAAAAAGATTACCAGCCAATAAACACATGGAAAAATTCTCAACATGTATAATCATCATGGAAATGCAAATCAAAACCACAATGAGGATCAAATGGCAGGTCTATTTTTAGATCTCTAAGTGTTCTCCAAACATCTTTCCAAAAGGAACATATTAGTTTGCATTCCCACCAGCAATGTAGAAGTGTTTCCTTTTCTCCACATCCATGCCAACATCTCTTGTTTTGAGATTTTGTGATGTGGGCTAATCTTACTGGAGTTAGATGATATCTCAAGGTAGTTTTTATTTGCATTTCTCTGATGGGTAAGGATGATGAGCATTTTTTCATGTGTCTGCAGGCTGTTTGGAGAACACTTAGAATCTAAAAACAGACCTACCATTCGATCCTACAATTCCTCTAGGTATATATCCCAAAGACAAAAAATCACATTATAACAAAGATATACATACCAGAATGTTTATTGCAGCCCAATTCATAATTGCTAAGTCATGGAAGAAGCCCAAGTGCCCATCAACCCATGAATGGATCAATAAATGGTGGTATATGTACACCATAGAATATTATGCAGTCTTAAAGAAAGATGGAGACTTCACCTCTTACACGTTTACATGAATGGAGCTGGAACATATTCTTCTTAGAAAAGTATCTCAAAAATGGAAGAAAAAGTATCCATTGTACTCAGTCTTACTATGAAACCAATTTATAGCTTTCTTATGAAAGCGATAACCCAATTATAGCCCAAGAAGAAAAGGAAAGGGGAGAGGGAAGAGAGGGGAGGGGGGAGTAGGGGTGGAGGGAGAGTAATTGGTGGGACCACACCTATGGTGCATCTTACAAGAGTACATGTGAAATTTACTAGGTGTGGAATATAAATGTCTTAACACAATAACTAAGAAATTGCTGTGAAGACCATGGTAACCAGTTTAATGAAAACATTTCAAACTGTATATAAAACCAGCACATTGTACCCCATGATTGCAGTAATGTACACAGATATGATTTAATTAAAAAACAAAACAAAACAAAAAAACCCATAATGAACCGCATGAGTGTTTCAGGAGTAGAATTCTTGCCTGCCATGTGGGAGGCCCGAGTTTAATTCCTGGCCCATGCAGCCTGCTGCTCCCTTGGCTCAGCTCCCACAGCTCAGTGGTTAAGATGGCAGCCAAATGCACCAGGCCAATGGGTCCAAATCTGGCCCAGGCCTACTAAGCAGTAATGACAACAGCAGCAACAAAGTATTGATGTGTTATGGTGGGCTCCTGTAGTCCCAGCTACTTGGGAGGTTGAGACAAGAGAATCACTCCAGGGGTCCTCAAACTTTTTAAACAGGGGGCCAATTCACTGTTCCTCAGACTGCTGGAGGGCTGGACTGCGGCCCTGGGACAAGTCAGCTGCTAAGCAGGACAGGCAGCGGTGGCAAAAACACCCAGCGGGCCTGATAAATGTCCTAGGCTGGCTGCATGGGCCGTGGGTCATAGTTTGAGGATGCCTGAAAGCCCATGAGTTTGAGGTAGCTGTGAGCTGTGACACCACAGCATTCTATGGAAGGCAACATAGTGAGACTCTGCCTCAAAAACAAAAACAAAACCACAATGAGATAACATGTAACACCACTGAGAATGGCTTTTATCAAAAAGTTCTGAAACAATAGAACTCGTGTGAATGAGAGAGAAAGGAACATAAACACACTGTTGGTTATACTGCAAACTGGAACAATGTTATACAGATATACCCCAAAGAACTAAAAATAGACCTACCATTTTATTCATCAATCCCAGTGTTGGGTATTTACCTATAGGAAAATAAAAGTCATTTGATCAAAAGACACATGCATTCGAATGTTTATGACAGCACAATTCACAAATTGTAGAACCAACCCACTTGCCCATCAGTACATGAGTGGATTAATAAAGTGTACTGGGGAACTGATACCTTTTTTAGCAACCTGGGGGAACTGGATACCATTCTTCCATTCTTCCAAGTGAAGAAATGCAGAAAGGGAAAAACAAACACCACATGTATATGCTATTAAATTGGAACTCATTGATCAACACGAGATGAGCAATGGTCATAAAACTCTGTGAAAAGAAAGCAAGTGAACGAGAAGGAAGGAAGGGAAGGTTAACACCTACCCTGTATAATGCACACTATCTATTTGATAGGCACATCTATGTCTTTGAAACAAACTATACAAAAGAAATTCATGTAGCTAAAACATTTGTATCTCCATAATAAATATCCTGAATTAATTTAAAAGGGGCAAAAATAAATTTCAGACCCATTGTCAAAATATTTTTTTTTTTTAAAAAGAACCATTCTCACCTATTTTTGAACTCAGGCAGCTATTTTTGTGTGTGTGTGTGTGTAGCTTAATTTCTGTGGACATTATGATTAGAATATGACCAGATATACTTTATAAGTTAATTAGAATAAGCTCTTTAATAACTTATTTGGAGAAAGGACAATATCCTCTTGTGGAAAATAGTTTATTTAATGCTTAGAAACAATTGCACAAACAGTCCTAGTCGGTTACAATATTATGCCTCAATTGTCAAAAGAATTGACAAATTCTGGTTATACAGATAAATCTCTCATCAACTTATTTCATCAGCAAAGATTTTCATAGATTTTAAAACAGCTTTATCTGCATATAATTCACATACCACAATGTGCTTCCTGTTGATGTGTATAACTTAATGGTGTTTTCACACAGTTTTGTGAAATAAGAACAACAATCTAATTTCAGAATATTTACATCACTTCTAAAAGAAACCCCTGAACTCAATAGCTTTCAGATGCCCATCCCTTGTACTCCCAGTTTCTTATTTCTGTCACTATAATGTTGCCTCTCCTGGAAATTTTATACAAGTGAAATCATACAATATGTGGTAATTTGTGAATAACTACTTTTGTTTAGCATGATCTTTGCAAAATTCATCATGTTGTTACATGTATCCTTAATTCATATTTTTTTATGAGTAATGTTCTGTGTTACACATATGCTGTGCATTATTTATCCATTCACAAGCTGAAGGGCATTTAAGCTGTTCCTATTTGCTATTATGAAAAAATGCTGCTGTGAACATAAAAGCTTTTCCATGGACATGTTTTCACTTTTCTTGGGTATGTACATAAGAGAAGAATTGCTAGGTCATTCGGGAATTCCATTTAACATTTTGAAGAACTTCTAAACTGTTTGCTCAAGTAGCTGCATCATTTTATAATCCTTCCAGTGATACATGAGGGTTACGATTTCTTGGCATCCTTACTAACATTTTTATACTCTGTCTTTTAAATTAAAGTCATTCCAGGGAGTAGCAAAGTATGGCTCATTATATGGAGTTTTTACTTGTATTCCACTAATGATGAATAATGAAGAGCTTTTCATGTGCTTGTTGATTATTTCTATGCATTCTTTTAAAAAAATGCATATGTACTTCATTGGCCATTTTTAAATTTGGGTCATTTGTTTTCTTTTGTATGTATTATTGGATTCTAAGAGATATATATTCTGGATGTCAGTTTCCTGTTATATGCATAATTTTCTGTTGAGGAATGGACACTATGCTTGCAAAGGACAATTACTGATTGTTAGCACATTAAAAGGAAATGCTGAGAACAGGACAGTCTCCTGGAAAACCTAGAGATGTTTTGTGACTTGGGGGCAGTCCCCCAAGTAACTCAGTGTTCCGGAATGAGATCAAATCAGTCACTCACCAATAATCATGTGTTAAACATGCTTACTATGCTATAAGTATGTGATGCTTAGTACTTCCTCATGGGGGTTGTGGGGAAAGAACATGTGGGGAAGGAGCACGTGACAATCCTTATGCATGCAGCCCTCATGTATAATTACCTTAACTCTCCACACTTGTTGTGTATAACCTTAATAAATAGCCATTGCAGAGGGGACTCTGGGTTACCCTGCACTTAAGGTTAGCTTGCCTCCCGTGAGCTTGTACTTCTAATCCGTGTCACACCTGATTCCTTCCTGTGGAGAGTGAGACCAGGGCCTTAGGGGTCGCGACAATTCTCAATTTTTTTTCCTCATTCTGTAGGCTGCTTTTCATTTGTTGATAATATTCTTTAAAGCACATTTTTTGATTCTGAAAAAATTTATGGCTTTTTCCTTTTTATTGTCTGTATTTGAAGTTTACAACATATGATACATATATATAGTGTATTGGTTAATATATGAATGATATTCACATGTGTATCATCTCATGTGGTGACTTTTTTGTGTCAAAGCAGCTATAATCTACTTATTTACCAAAAACACCAAATACAATAAAATTTTATTAAATATAGTTCTCCTGATATACATTAGATATCTAGACTCATTCTTCCTACAAATCTGCTGCACTGTATTTTTTGCCTCCATATTCCCATTTCTTCTACCTCTCACACTGCCCCATAAGCATAGTTTTATTCTCTATTTCTATATATTTAACCTTACACTTTTTTTTAGATTCCACATACAGGTGAAATCACTACGTCGTAAAGATATCTTCATCTCTATGTTCAGTGTAATAGCCAAGATAATGGAAAAATCTTAGTGTCCGTCAATGGACAATTGGGTGAAGAAAAAGTGTATTGGGGGGTGTGTGCAGGTGTGTATACACACAAAACACAAAGTATTCTCAGCCATAAAAAAGAAGATCCTTCCATTTTCCCCAAATGACACTTGTAAAAACATAAGGAAAACATTTAGAGATATAACAAAATTTTTTAAATACTTCCACATAAAACCAACAAACTTTCAGGGCATTTAAGAAGGAAACAAAAAACTTTTAATAAAGAACCTAAAATAACCTTGAAACAAACAAGAGGCCACAAAGCTCTCCCCTGGTTTCAAAGGGTTTTGTTTTGTTTTCTTTTCCTTTATTAAATTTGATTGTGGATGTGTAAATAAATTAAACACCACACTAATCACTAACATTAGTGTTCTCCTTGTAAAGAGAATTTGGACAAGTAAAAATAATATTTTTCACATTCTTTTCCAAATTTTAACATTCAAAATATATAAATGCTTAATTAGGGAAATATTTAAACTTGTAATTTAAGTTCATGAGTAATTTATAACATAAAGTACTAATTATAATACACATGGTTGTTGTTCTGTAAAGTATCAAAATTACATTACATATTTTCTAATGATTTTGAACAATTCACTAAATAAAATGTCTAACTCTTGACATTGAGTATATATTTCTCATGACAAAGAGCATTATTTTAAAAATGAGGATATGTATGGTATGCAATATACTATGCTGTATATGTAAAAATACAGTTTGCTACAGATTGAATTATATAAAAAATTGGCAATTCTATGATCAGTTGGCAGAGAGCCTGGTCAAATACATCCATTAGAAATTTAGTAGCATCCAGAGACTGTACTAAAGTAATAATTTTATTTTTTCATGTTTTTCCATTTTCTTTCTAATGCAGTCTCTACCTCACTTTTGACTCAGCCCACATATTTTTCATACTGGTTTCTGAAATAAATGACCACATGCCATCTTATGAATTAAAACACTTTCTGAAGTTCTAACACTAATATTTTAAAAAATTGATCTTTTAAAAATACAAATTAACTTCAACATTTCCTGTGGATATTTTGACTTATAGTGTATTTTAAGGGATCCTTTGAGATGTAGTTATTTTGGTACTATGATGATATTTTAATAAGTATTAAAGTAAAAGAATGGAGTGTGTGGTCTTTATAAAATATATCAGTGAAAAACGTTTAATAGCAATTTACCTCTTAATTTATGTAAGCAAATAACCTTATTATGTGAGTGTGGTATTATTTTTGTTTTCACTCAATGAACACATAATTATCTGGTAAAATATTCATATATTAATTCACATATCATGTTATAATAGATAATTTTTGCCTAAATCCTTTCTGTGGATAATACTTTCTCTCTCTCTTTCCCTCCCCCCTTTTCTCTCTTACTTTCATTCTCTCTCTTTCTGTCTCTTCTTTGCTTCCTGTCAAAACGTAGGCTGATAGGTAGAGCAGGCAGATAGATTGATAAACAGAGATGACAGGTAGATAGATATAGACAGATACGCAGTTTGTAAACTCTAATTTGCATAAAGTTCCTTGAAGTCAGGGACACTGCATCATACAGCTCTCTAACTCCAGTTTATACCTCAGTGCCAAGTTAATACATGATAAATAGTAGACATTTGTTGACTTTAATTTTACTCTGTTTGTTAGGATTAGTGTTGTGATATGGGTCTTTGGAGCTTGAGATTAAGTTAAATCCATTACATCTGGAAATCTGATAAGAGATAAATGATTAGTATAATTTTCCTTCTGACTTAATTCTTTTAATTCACATATTAATTTTAGAGAGTGGAGAGAAGCTATGATTAAAAACTATTAAATTTGGCATGAAATTGAGGAGATCTTTTGTCATCTCCTGGAAACATGATGTAACAAAAGTGGAACAGGATATTCTAAGTATTTCACCTTATCATGACTTTGGCAACTTGATATGTAGCCACTCACTAGATTAATGCTGTTGAAGAAAAAATAGTTGAATGTTTAAAACTTCCAAGAATGTAATAATTGGACCTATATGTGGAAAAAATAGGTATCAATGACTGGGTGGCTCCTGTGGCTCAGTGGGTAGGGTGCTGGCCCCATATACTGAGGGTGGTGGGTTCAAACCCAGCCCCAGCCAAACTACAACAAGAAAATAGCTGGGCACTGTGGCAGGTGCCTATAGGCCCAGCTACTCGGGAGGCTGAGGCAAGAGAATCCCCTAAGTCCAGGAGTTGGAGGTTGCTGTGAGCTGGGTGATGCCATGGCACTGTACCAGGGGAGATTGTTGTACCCCTACAACCTGACCCCACTTAAGTGCAATCAATTGGAGATTTATTGAATCTGCACAGGGGAGTGTTGCTCTGAGACAGTCTGTCCCAGTAGAGGGCAGGTTGCCTTATATAATTTTTGAGCAGGCATGCTATAGAAATGACGTGTCTGGCTAGCTCAGGATGGGGGTGGGTGGGTGGGTGGGTTTAAAGCTTGGGAGTTACAATATGGGTTAATTTCCACCACTGTTCACTGGGAACTTGAATTTGGAACTTTTTGTGCTTCCTTGTTCTGAAGCCTGTTCTTGGAATGGCATCTGAGGGGAAAGGAGGAGGAAGGAGGCGAGCTGGGAACTTTTCCCCTTCCCAGGGTCTATTCTGGGGGGAGGGAGGAAGGAGGTGGGTTGAGAACTTGTCCATTTCATTCCCCACTGGTCTTTTCAGGGAATCAAACCCTTGATTCATCTGAATCACTAGGGAGGGGTTTGTAGTGGGTAAGAGGAGGAGGAGGGGTTCTCGTTGATGCAGTCTTTTTCTGACTAGGGTTAAGTTGTCTGTTTTCTGGCCATTGTAAAGGAGTAAGCTGCTGGAGCTATGAATCAGAAACATTACCTCCAGCTTCATTTTTTTTTCAGATCCTGCCCAAAGGTGTGTAAGTTTTTCAGTTTTAGGTAGAAAAAGTTATTGAAGTCAGCCAAGAGGGGCCGTGTGTTGTCCAGGTTTAAGGATGTCTGGCAGAGAGCACCCCCACATCCCAAGGGGAACTCACACTTAGTCCTATCCTCAGACAGTATGTGGCAGGAGGTTGTCTCATGGCAGGGTAGCTGCAGAAAAAGTCCCCACCAGATTCGCACTCTCTGCAGGTCCCTCCATGGAGACAGGGCTGGGAGTCAAAGGCTCTTGGGGGTCACTCTGGTTGTCCTGGCACACAGCTGGGGATAGTTGGTGGGGGCCAGCCTGAGGGTTATGGTGGGGTTGACATTTGAGTTCCCTTGATTTTTTTTCAGAGAGAAATAATGTACAGATGTAAAAGATTAAATAAAACACAGTTAAATACTTCAGTGATTTTTGACAAAGGCCCTTTGAACAATATCAGTGGTAAGGCCTGTATTTAATTAAGATTTTCTTTCTGGCAGAGTTTACTAATTTCTGCTTTTATAGTTCTGTTTATGTATTTTACTTTATTAGCATTCTTTCTGTTAAGCCAAAGTAGTAACTTAAACTATGGGATGAGCAACTATAACTACTATATATAATTCTATACTCTTTGGTCAGTCTTTCAGTTTCATTTAGGCAAGGCTGAGATTTAATACAGATGGGCCAGAGTCTTTTATTCTTTAATTATTTTTCTTTCTCCAATTTCTCTCTTTATTAAAGACAAATTACAGCAGAATTAAATCAGTTGCCAAAATAGACTGTACCTTCAGTATACTGATTATTTGCATAAAGTGCAGTAAGAATAATTGTTAGTTATCTAGACTCTTTTTTCTTTAAAATTGGCTTTGCGGAAATATTTTATAAGGAATCTCAGTTGGACTTGAAGCTTTTCATGGGCCCAGGTTTTATCTGTACCATTAGATACTTGGATGAATTGAGTAAATTCTTCTTCGCTTGAGGTTCCCAAGCACATTTCGATTCCCAGACCTGTCAGGAAGTTACCTTTTTACGTCAGATCAGGAAATATCATTGATGGGTATCTGGCCAGTTCATTTTTAAGGGCTTTTTTTATTGCCTTTATAAAGTCAACCTTAATTCCTTAATGCAGTCTGGACACCTGTGGAAATGCTATTCTAGCCAAAGCCTTGGTAAAATAACCAGTGCCTTTATCATGTCCTATAGAACAAAACAGATTCTTATTGAACTTATACAAATAACTGTATTGTTAGAAATTAAGAATACTTACAAATGGCTTGTAAAT
>CAUYTI010162435.1:0-63084 GCA_963575145.1 Galago senegalensis | reverse complement strand
ACCATGGAATACTATACAGCCACAAAGAAAGATGGAGACCTTGCCTCCTTCATGTTTACATGGATGGAGCTGGAAAATGTCCTCCTTAGCAAAGTATCTCAAGAATGGAAGAAAAAGTATCCAATGTACTCAACACTATTAATGAAACTAATTGTTAGCTATCTTAGGAAAGCTACAATCCAAATGGAGTCCTAGACTATGGGAAAAGGGGAGAGGGAGGGGAGGGGAGGGGGGAGGATGGGTGAAGAGAATGATATTGTGGGGATCACACCTATGATTTATCCTATTAGGGTACATGTGAATTTGTCTAAAGGTTGAATATAAATGTCTTAACACAACAATTATGAGAAAGACATGATGGCTATGTTGGCCAGTTGGATGAGAGTTTTCCAAACTGCATGCGGAAGCAACACACCGTATCCTATGATAGAATTAATGTACACAATTATGATCTAATAATAAAAAAAATTGTATACAAAAAAAAAAAAAACAGGAATATACTTGGTAAATGACTTAAACGTGAGTAAAACGGCAGGATGTTGCTTGCATGGGGAATGAAGTAAAATGTTGCCCAGGCTGGTGAACTGAGCATAACATGGAAAGAAAGGACATATTTCCTAACCAGTTGTACTCTTGCTGCAGGCTGATAAATAGTAGGGTTTGCAATCAATTTCAGCATTGATCTGAAAGATAATCCTTTTTGTGACAATCTTGTCCTGGGGTTTTTACTGTCAGAGGTGAAAATGAATGGCAGAGTCTAAGTTAAAAAAAGGAGAGAAAGGAATGGGCCTGTGGGGAGAGGCCTTTATCTGTCTGTCACACAGGACCTGCCACACCAGGGCTCCTCTACCTGGGGGGAGCCGGGAGGCAGCCAAACAGGGAGGGACCCAGAGAAGGTTTTATTTTGTTCATTTCCAGAACCTGCTCTAAGAGGTATCAATCATGTTTATTAGTATATGTGGGAAAATATATGGAAGCTAATACTTTTGCTCTATAAGGAATCTGCAGTGCTTTCCCAATCAATATTCCCCACTTCAGGCTGGCTTGGCCCTGGAAGGCAAACTGGGTGGGGGAAACTACAGAGGAAAGCAGGGTATTTGACTTGGATGGTTCTTATTCTGTACAGGCTGAGAACAAATAAGGATGACCACAGTGCCTCCGAGAATACCCGAGGGGATCATGCTGGGAGCTTTAAAGCAGTGCTTGGTGATTCTTTCTGAGATGGAAATTAAGATAGATCTGTCACTTCTTGCCCTGATTTATTAGAGCAGGTATTCGCCACGTACAAGGAGTATGTGAAGCTTTACTATTAAAAGAGGAAAGGTTGCTCTGGTCAGACAGGCACAGTTGTTGGGATGAGTCCTCACGTCAGGCTTACACCTGTCTGTGTGCTCAGGTCCGACCCTGGAGGGCGGGGTGGACTTCATTAGGGCCTGCTGACAGCGTGTGCAGCCTCTGCTCAGCATCTGTCCCCACAGTGCTAAGGATCTGAATGCCGTCCACATGCCTCACAACACTCTCCTTCCATACCTCTGTCCTCTCAAATCTGAGTCTGTCAGTAGGGCCTGGCAGATCTCCCTTAAATGGTCTTCTAACAGTTTAATCAGCGTCCTTTCAGAAATGTGACAGCCCTCACCACTGTGATGTCATGTGCCAGTGGTTTCCAAAGTGCTCCACTCTCAGATCTTGGGCCTTGAACATCTCAGTAGAAAGAAGACAGGGGGAGTCCCGATGGGGGATTTTTAAACTCTTCTTCTTCTTTTGCAATTTCAACACTGGATCATATTTATTATCTTCAATAAATTTAGAAAACAGGAATCTTTAGCTGTTCCTTTTCAGCTTCCCTTAGAGCAGGTATCTGCAAGGTTTCTGGAAGGACCACCTGTTGAATATTTTCAGCTTTGGGGGCCATAAGGTCTGTGTCCCATTTGCTTTTCATGCAAAAGCAGTAAGGACAATCCATAACTGAATGGGTGGGGTGGTTGTTACAGAAACTGGGTGCAAGCTGGATGTGGTTTGCAGGCCATAGTTTGTTCAACCTCTGGACTTACAGGAAAAGCTGAGCATAAAGTGAGTGCATGTTTCATTCAGATTTTTCAGTAATTAAGGCTTGGGGACTATGGTTCCAGTCGATGTCATTTTAGTAGTAAAATATGTAGATCTCTAGAGACCTTCATTTTCTAGGTGTTACATGCCACTAGCCAAAGAGAAAATTCATAGTTTTGTGTAAAAACTAAAAGTTGACATAACAATAGTGCAAACCAGGGCTCCCTGTGAACTCACCAAAATAAGATACTGAGGAACACACCTAGTTTTGGGAGCTGTGCTGACCCTCTGTGGGCCTCGTGAGGTAACATCTGCTGAGAACCTGACAGAGCACACTGGCAGCGGTGGCCTGGTCTGGTTGTAGCTGCCTCTCCCACCTCCTGTGCTATGGGCTGAGCACAGCCCCATGGGTGTGAACTCCATCTCTAGTTGCTCTCTAGAAGGTGGCTCCCTATACCCAAGAGAGACCCTGGTGGCTTCAGAGTCTAGGTTTCAACTTTGAGAAGAGCTTGGCTGATTTTGGTTATGATGAAATACATTTGAGCTTAATTTCATTTATTTGCATGGGAAATACCATGGAAGAACAGGTACCACTTCATGAAAAATACTGTTCCTTCACCTTCTAGCTCATTTCTGTGGTCACTGAGGCCCAACGACTTCTGCTGTAACCCAGACCACAGGTCCCCACTGTTTGGCCCACACTGCTCTGTATCCACACTGCCAGGAGAATGATGCTTCACAAGCACACACTGTGCCAGCCCCACTACTGCTGCAGCTCTTCCCTGGCTCCTTGGAGACTTCACAATAAACTCTTAATTCTCCGAGACCCCATGCAAGACACTGAATGTGCTGGCTGCACCCATCTCTCCATGCACCTCTGTTCCCCCCATCTCAGACTGACTGTATGCTGCCCCTTGCTTCCCAGCCTTCAATTCAGGACATTCTTTTTGCCAGAAACACTTGGCTTCCTCTGTCACACACTCTTACCTTCTTTTCTTCTTTTCTTCTCCTTCTCAGTGCCATCTCATCTGGCTAAGTCCTTTAGGACCCACGTTTCTCCCAGAAGTGCTTCCTACCACAATTCCTTTCTGACACTTGAGGCCAGATGAAAGTGCTGTCTCTCTCCCACAGGCAGGTGGGCACCCATTGCCCTCCACGTTTACTGCACTCTGATGTGATTGCCGGCTTGGTTAACCGTGTCTCCCCATAGCTTTTCAGGTAGAAAGTGTATCTATTGTGTGTTCATATTTGTTGAATAAATAAGTCTTCATGTGAGAACATGCATGATTGATTGTATTTTTTTTTTTTTTTTTTAGAGACAGAGTCTCACTGTGTCACCCTTGGTAGAGTGATGTGGCATTACATCTCACAGCTACCTCCAGCTCTTGGGCTTAGGCAATTCTCTTGCCCCAGCTTCCTGAGTAGCTGGGACCACAGGCGCCTGCCACAATGCTCAGCTATTTTTTGTTGCATTTTGGCCAGGGTCCCATTTGAACCTGCCACCCTTGGTATATGGAGCCAGCGCCCTACTCACTGAGCCACAGATGCCACCCAATTGATTGTATTTGTTAAACAAATGACATATGTATAAACCACATGGTTGAAATCATAATTCTTTCCAAACTCTCATAAAATTAAAATATGTGGCTCGGCGCCTGTGGCTCAAGTGGCTAAGGCGCCAGCCACATACACCTAAGGTGGCGGGTTCGAATCCAGTCCAGGCCCACCAAACAACAATGTCGGCTGCAACCAAAAAATAGCAGGTGCTGTGGCAGGCGCCTGTAGTCCCAGCTACTTGGGAGGCTGAGGCAGGAGACTTGCTTGAGCCCAGGAGTTGGAGGTTTCTGTGAGCTGTGATGCCACAGCACTCTACCCAGGGGGATAGCTTGAGGCTCTGTCTCAAAAAAAAAAAATTAAAATATGTATGATAAAATCCAGGAGTGTCTTGTTAACAGTTCTGAGTATTCATCCTTTTAATATATTCCTCAAATATACAAACAAGAGTGTAGTAATTTTTTATGTAAAGTCTTAGATATTCTTTATAAAATAGGTAATGATGGACAGTTGGGTTGATTTCACATCTTTGCACTTGTGAATTGTACTGCACAAGCATTCAGGTACAGGTGGCTTTTTCATATAATGACTTTTCTTTTTGGTAGATAGTAGTGTGATTGTTGGATTGAATGGTAGATCTCTGTTTAGTTCCGTGGAAAATCTCTGTACTGTTTTCAATAGAAGTTGTACTAATTTACAGTCCTACCCACAGTGTGTAAGCATTCCTTTTTCAGTTCATGCATACCAACATCTATTGTTTTCTGACTTTTTAAAACAATTGCCATCTAACAGGTATAAAGTGATACATGCTTGGGATTTAGTTTTCATTTCCCTGATGATCAGTGATGCTCAGTATGTTTTCGTTTGTCTGTTGGCCACTTGGGTATCTTCTTTTGAAAAAATCGTGGTCATATCTTCTGCCCTATATAATATTTGGGATTATTTTTTTTAGATTTCTGAAAAACAATATGGTATTTTGATGTGAATTGCATTGAGTACATGAGTTACTTTGGGAAATACGGACATTTTAGCAAGGTTGATTCTTTTGATCCAGGAGCAGGGGGTGTTTTTCTGTTTGTGTCATCTCTGATTTCTTTCAACAGTGTTTGGTCGTTCTCCTTATAGAGATCTTTTACCTCCTCAGTTAAGCATATTCCTCCATTTTTTTTTTTTGCAGCTATTCTTAATGGTATTGTATTCTTGATTTGATGCTCAATTTCATTGTTATTAGTATACAGAAATGCTACTGACTGTGTTAGTGGTTTTATAGCCTGACATTTCACTGAAGGGATTAATTCTACAAGTCTTTTGGCAGAGTCTTTAGGGTTTTCTAGATACAAGACCATATCATCAGCAACCAGGAGTAATTTGACCTCTTCTTTCCTGTTTGGATGCCTTCTTATTTCTCTCTCTTTCCTGATTGCTCCAGCTAGGACTGCCAGTTATATTTAGTGGAAGTGGTAACAGTGGGCACTTGTGTCTAGTTCTAGTTCTGAGAGGAAATGCTGTCAGCTTTTTGCCATTCAGTGTGATGTTGGCTGTGGCTTTGTCATAGATGGCTTCTATTATTTTGAGATGTGTAGTTAATTTCATTAACCTCTTCCTAGCTTAGGGTTTCACATATTGTGTGACTTACAGAATTATTATTTACTTGTTTATTTGTTATCATTATCTTCCAAAAGCCCTTCTAGAATAAAAGCTTCATGAGAAGAAGTTTTTCTGTGTTTTTCACTTCTTTATCCACACTAGTGAGTGCCTAGTGTATAGTAAACCCCAATATTATTGAATGATTGTTTGAAATGATAAATGAATAAACATTTATACACTTAAGATTTTTTTTCAGTAGATTAAGAAATAGAAAAGATTGCATAATAGCCATTTATTCTAAAGAGGTCCATATTTTTATTATTTTAAATAGTAGTTTTCTATGTTATGATGATAATAATTTCTGACAAATATAGAAAAAGGTTATAATTTGAAACAAAAATGTTGATGCAAACTACTCCACTTTTTCAATGTGAATAGTGATTTTGATTTTAGTGGATGTTGGTTAATTTACAGTGAAATGGATTCATTTTCATCTTGATTCTACTTTAATTCAGATAAAACCTGTTTTGTGTAAAATGGCATTGAAATGTTCACCATATTGTAATTTTAGATTTACGGTTATGTGTAGATGAAAGCAGATGTAAAATGACACTAGCAATTAACTATAGGAGTGAGTTAATTCTATCGCCAGTTATTTTTACCCATACTCATAGGAATAATGACATTCGTTTTAACCTGAGAGTACTTTGTGGAATCACCCTGTGGGACTCGGACCCTGGTTTGGTACTACGAGGGCTAACATTGCCACATGCTTCTGAGTAACGATGACGACTGCGCACACTAAAATCGTATGTGATACACATTCGTCTTGTGTTTGTGGGAGCAGGACTCAAACCTGGAGTGTGTATTTCAGAACAGATAAGCAGCATATCAGAAGTATTAGCCATGAACAGGTAGACAGGGAGTATTTCGACAAAACTCACACTGTACAGACACGTAAGAAAGAGTCTAACCTGTGAATCAAAGCTGTTGTCATGTGCATAAAAACAGAGGAATTGGCAAAAACATGCCAGAATCTGAAACAATTATGTCATTCTTAATTCACTTGCTAAAGTACACTTAGAAAAGTGGAAAAATTTAGAAAGCTAACTGATCCTGGAGAATAGGAAAATAGGGTCCTTGCCAGGTTTGGGCTGGAAGAAAATGCTTAGTAGCCATTTTTCTTGTTTTTACATATTTTAAAAAGTACAAAGAAATATTGCCTACCTTTTATACACTTCATATAAATGTAGGGAAATATTGTGTCTTTTGTCCATTTGTGGTTAAAAGAGAAAACCAAGTTTAAAATAACATAAATAATATAGTTACATAACTAACATTTCCCAACTTAGATTTTTGATAACTATTTGGACTTAAAAAGAACCCTGTATTTCTTGAAGACCACACGTCTGAAACCTTGAATTAGGAGTCTTCCCGTAGTGACATTCCATGACTCTCTCACCTGGAGAGGGTGAAACCTTGAATTAGGAGTCTTTCTGTACTGCTGTTCCATGACTCTCTCACCTGTAGAGGGAGGCAAGCAGGGGACTCCCTATGCCTGCAGCTTCCTTTCCTTAGGCTGCCAAGTCCTTTCTCTGGGTCCCAGGTAAAAATTATTCAACCTTCACCACCAGGTGAACATAGGCTTTCTCTATCGTCCTCACTTTTGAACAATGCTTCCCAATATGACTATAGTTAAGATTAAGTGTTTGCAGGATTCTATCAGAAAGGCAGGTTTGTATAGCCATTCTAGTATACTTGGATACCTGTTTTCTACTATTAATATAATTTAAAGTGTGTAGATTTTCTTTTGTGGTAAAAAAGTGAATGTCAAACGTTGACATTGGTCATATGGTTTTGTGCCTTGGTTTTTTGTGAAGAGTGCGTTATGCCAGTGCAGGTACATAATCGCTCTTCCCCCTTGATCATCTGTATTGCACACTTTATGGAAATACTTGAGATATGAAGCTGATCTGCTTCTTACAAAATTATGGTAAATATCAAGTAAGAAATGCCATATGTTAATAATTATTACCTTTCACTCAATAGAAATGATTAGCAAGAAAATAATAATGATATATTTTATATTTGCAGCCTATCTTTGAAATATCAAAGTGTGAAACACAAGGCTTAATATCATCACTTGTAGAGCATAAAAACAAGAAACAGAAAAATTGATATTTCAGTGATAGTAAGACCTCCATAGCTGACCACCTCCCCAGGTCGACTGCCTCCTCAAGTTGACCTAGTTTTCATGGACTGGGCGTGCACCATATGCACATATCAGTAGGGCAGGCCTCGTTCCTTATGTTGACCAGTTTGTGACAGGCCCTTGGGTGGTCACCTTACAGAGGTTCTGCTGTACACTGTGGCTTTTACTATTTCATGGGAAAGAGGCAGTTATGAGTAGTTTTTATAAGTTAGAGTATATAGAAAATTCCATGCATTGTTTAAAAGGCCTTTGAATAAATATGTTATTATTTCTTGCTTTGAGATGTCTATAGTCTTAATTTCTTGAGGTCTTCGAATCTTGAAGTAGTCTTATTATTCTCAACAGTCTTAGGTGGTCAAATTGGAAGATGCCTTTCCCTCCCCAGATGTTTATGAATTTCTATAAAAAAATTGTTAGAGATTGTGAAGGCATTTTGGATTAAGTTAAATGTTGTACAACGTAGAGATTGGTTATTATATTGCTTAGTTAAACATTGGTGAATAAGCTTATTTCCTTTGCTATGAAATATGAATCTGTTTGCACACTTTTTATTTATTCATTAACATTAACATCGGTAATTCAAATGGAGCCCCTTTCTAAAGAGTGAGAAGAATTGATAATACAATTGTTAATAGAACTCTGCTGTGGATATGAGCAAATGTTCAACCTTAACACCTTCTCTTTCAATCTTTTGAAAAATGATTTTCATTTACTTTTGGATTAGCATTGAAATTATTATTTCTATTTAAAATAACACTTTAAATTATTTAAATAGAGTAGCACCAAAGATATAAAAACATAATTTTACAATTACTAGAGCTACACCTTAAGAAAAATCGAGAGCAATTTTATTATCACAGAACAGATATATCACAGTATGTTTCAGGTGCTTTTCTGAAAGGGAGGTCAAAGAGCGCAAGCAAGCTCTGGGGAGTGAAGCACTCGGACACATTACAGGAAATGCAGAGGAAGGTATTCCCACATAACACCCAGAAAATGTCGTGTTCAGTAACATCAGGAAATAGCTCAGGATTGGACCCTTATTCTTTTAAAATTTCACGGGGACAATTTGAGTTTGTGGACATTTTATAACTAATGGTAAACTTGGGTCACATGTTAATTTTATGCATACTGAATTCCCCTAAGTAGTCTAACCAATGAACTAGCTTACGTCATTTGGTTACCATGCAGATCATACATTTTGTTGTTGTTGTTGTAGAGATGGATATAGAGTAATCAATAAAAGATTTTGAGGCCTGAAAATATATTGCATTAGAGTAAAATACAGTAGAAGAAGTAGACTGCAAAGAGGAAGGCTGTAA
The DNA here is from genome assembly GCA_963575145.1 of Galago senegalensis. Lineage (NCBI taxonomy): Eukaryota > Metazoa > Chordata > Mammalia > Primates > Galagidae > Galago > Galago senegalensis. The sequence goes on along the minus strand of CAUYTI010162435.1, from coordinate 54,363 downwards.
AATTTCCAAACGTTAAAAAGGAATTTGCTCATGTATCTTTAAAATGAATAATATTGTGTATTGTGTCATTGTGATACTGAGATTCATTGGATTTATTTCAAAGATCCTAAGGTTATTTAAATCAGGTCTTTATAGTACATCAGAACTATTTCTTGTAATTATTTGTAGTTGAGATAAAAATTGGTGTCGATTTAAAATATAAAAAAGGCATACAATTCTCTCAGAATTTTTTTTATGAAGAATTTGAGGAAAAAGGTTGAAGACTACTGTTCCATCCAGTATTTTAATCATTTGATTATTCTAGGAGAAATGATCTTGAACAAAATTAGTGAAATTGGTATTAGCCTTTTTGATTATCTGCCAAAATTGTCCTTTTTTCTGGAGCTGAAATCTATTCCTGTTCCTGCAGCTCCCACCTCAGTTTGGGTGTGACTGCCTTTGAACCAATTACCCCTCCCCTTGGCTTACCCGGCTCCTGGGGCACAGCCCTTTCCAGCCTAGTTATCCGTTTATATGTCTAGTAGTAGTAGACAATAAACTACTAGAAGGCAGGGATCTGGTCTCTAAACAAAGTAGGCCCTTTGTTTGCTGAACTCATTGGAACTGTATTGCCAGGTTTCGTTAATTAACTTGCTGTAAAGTCTAGAGAGAGGGTGCCACGGTGTGGCATGAGGAATCCCGCAATGAAGTTTCTAAGTGCGACAAGGGAGCCTCCATTATTGCTAGATTGTTTCCCAGATAAGGCAGCGTTCCAAGTGCTATCTAGGCTTTTTTTTTTCCTTTTGAAAGCACCTTGCCATTTAATTGCACATGATCTGTTTGTTTATTTTCATTTGTCACTGATAGTGACCTTAACATTTTTGCCTTTTTCTTTCACATGCAACTAGTGGTTCTAAAAAGATGCACATTTGCCCTGGATAGCTTTGCGGGTTGCACTGCCTCTGGGCCTTTCTGACTTGCTTTTGTGTTCCTGCTCTATGCTTTGTCCTTGACCCATATTTCTGTTTTGTGTGTAACTGCTTTCCATACTCAGACACTCCAAGAAGAAGAGTTCCTGCTGGAGCTCAAGTTGTGTCCAGCAGGCTTCTCTCTCTTCATTCCACTTGTCACACAGTCCCTCTTTCTGTGCTTCTGTAAAAGGTCCCTGCTTTGCAGGTCTCTGATTGTTCAGAGGATTTAAAGGTCATGTCCTGTGGGTTTTGTCTGGTGCTGTATTAGCTGACTTTTGAGTACCTTTAACACACATTCGGAGACTGCATTATATTTCATCCTCTTAGAGCTTTTACAATCCACACATTAATTTTCTTAAAGCATAATTTTAAAATTAACATTGAGGTTTTCTCTTTTTATGTCCTACTCTTTTAATTCTTCCAAATCTTTTAGAATTTTTGTTGAAGTGTACATGAAACAAGGCATTAGGGTTGGAGAGAACCAAGGTACCTGCTTGGTGTTATTTCCTGTCAAATGACCACATATCTAGTTTGTGGTTACTGAATGTCCAGGACAGAAAGAAAATCACACTTCTTTTGGTTGTATCTATTTTAGTTCTTATAGATTCTGAAGCTGTGGTATTTGGAAACATACCAATGATAAGTAAGCCAGTAGATTATGAGCAGTTCTTTAAACTTTCCCAGGACGTCTCTGCTGGGCCAGAATGATGAACAGCATAGTAGTCAACTGTAAAAATCCCCAAGGAACCCAAACACAGACAATGAACCAACTACTCATTACAGAGCAGAATCTGCAGTTGTCACAAGATTTATTCCTGAAATAAGTATTCATAAAAAATGAATACAAGAATAAATATGTCCAATGAGGATAATAAAAACCTACCTATTCCAGAGAGGTGTTATAAGGATTAAATGAGGTCCTAGTTGTCAGTTCCTTATAAACTGTGAAACTATATATAGATATTTGCTATTATTGAAATCACATCTTTCTCCTATCATGTCTTTTTTTAACTTTACTAAAACATTTTTTCCTAGTAGTTCAGTAGATCTAAATTATATATAGGTCAAAAATGTTACTAATTTTGGTTACTACTACAAGGGGAATTAATTTCACAGTTGCTATATAATAGTCAAAATTGTTATCCTTCTTTGCAGAAATACTTTAAATAACTGCTAAATTAGTTAAACTAAATTTTAACTTATAGGTCAAAACCCCTCTTACCCATCTTATTGATTGTGGAAGGAAAAGCTTATTTTTTAGGTTTTATTTGCTATTAAAAATTTCAAGGTACATCGAAAGGATAAACATGAAGCCAATTAAATATTCCTTTTGGTCATTTTTATTTTCACAGTCAAGGTCTTAAAATTGCATCATTTGTAAACAATTGAGGTAATGGGTATTCTAAATATCCTGGCTTGATCATCATCCTTTCTATGCATGACAGAAGTACACATGTGCTCCATAAATATGAGCAACTGTTACATTTCAATAAAACAGTTTTAGGGAGGAAGGAGGGGAGTGGGCTTACAGAGTATGACACACCTGTTGGGGAAAGGACACAATTATAAGAGGGACTTTACCTAACAAATGAAAACAGTGTAACCTCATTGTACCCTCAATGAACCTGAAGCAGTTAAAAAAAATTAGGAAAAATAAATAAAAGTTTTAAAAATTTTTAAAAGACATAATAATATCTAGCATTTAAAATGTTCCTATAAAGAAAAAGTTCTGATGTGAAAGTAAAAAAATATATATTACATCATTCCACAAGTATATTCCTAGCCATGTTCGCCTATCTCTGTCCCTTGCCTCCGTCCTTGAGACTTGGAACTGTTTATAATGATTTTATAACAACTATTCAGAGTTGGTAGCCGTGTCGCAGCCTGGTGGAATCTCAAGGACAGGCTGATGTCAAGTACTGTATCATTCAGGATTCTTGCTCATGTTCCAGTAAGGGACGTGTCCTCCAAACAACTGTGATGACCCGGGTCTAAGATATCATCCAATGTGGTGATTTGGGATCTAGGGTAATTCCTACACTGACAGGCTAGCTTATATGAGACATGAGCAAGAGTCCATGGGGGATGGCGTTCTCATATTGCCAGAGTAATCACCATGAGGCTGTTCTGTGCTCAAAAGCTGTGCTTCCTAGCCACTTGGTGCTGCTGTGCTGGGTCGTGGTATTTTTTTTTTCCCACCAATTCACTCATAATAAAAAAGTTCTTCAGAGCACTGATTAAAGCCTGATGGGTCTGTGGGTTGTGTCAATGTTTCCTCTGGGTTTCATCGTGGCCTTCATTGTTTTCCTTACTCTTCATTAAGCCTGGAGCCAGGTATCTACGTGTGCAGTGAAACTGATTTAGGTTGTAATCCCATTCAGGACTGGTGGGCAGAAGATTCAGATGGAAAGTGGCAAGAAAGCAGAAAGATCAATGGGAGCTTTGCAATGTGGTGCTCAAGCCACTTGTTTCTTCTTTATTGATTCACTTTCTTAATAAAAAAAGAAAGGTGGCTAACTTTACAGATAGATTAAGGTTGACATAAAGTTGGAATTAAGATCATTACTTTCTCTTTTCATTTAGTAGATTGATTAGCAGGTATTTTAACATTTTATCTCAGATATTTTCCTTTCTTTATGAAAAATAATCTGAGTGGCAATTTTGATTTCAGAAGTTTATTATCAGTCCAAAAATATGTTACTATTAGATATGACCAATTCTCTTTTTTTTATATATATAAATGAAAAATTCCATAATGAGCATTTATTATTTGCTAATAAAAAAAAAGTATGGGTTTTTATTTTAAAGGAAAACCCAAGAAAGGCAATTACTCTAAAATAAAGACATCAAGGGCCGGGGCTGGTGGCTCTCGTCTATTGTCCCAGCACTGTAGGAGGCCGAGGCCGGTGATCGCCTGGGCTCAGCTGAGTTCGAGACCAGCAGAAGACCAGCATGAGCTAGAGTGAGCCAGAGTGAGACCCCGTCTCTACAAAAAAAAAAAAAAGAAAGAAAAAAGACATCAGGGATTTTTGGAGATAAACTTACTACACACATCTTGTTATGTAAAGACTTTATGAAGACAGAAAGTAACTAACATATTACTTGATATTTTATTCACAAGTTATTTAATCTCTAATGAGTTGTTATTCTCTCTTACTGAAATCTTTTAGTCCAATTTTATATATTTCATTTATTCTTCAAGACAGAGTCTCACTTGGTCACCCTTGTAGAGTTCTGTGGCGTAGCCCCACATATGATGCCACAGTTTTGTTCTTCAGTAGGTTCTTGGTCTTGGTGATTCAAAGAATTAATCCATGGACCACAGGTCAGGGGTAAGACAGGACTTATTTACAGAAAAGAATGCAGAGGCGCCAGAGTTCCTGGAAGAGAGAGAAAACCCAAGTCCAGAGAGAAAAGTGCTTTGTCTCTGTCTGTCTGTCTCTCTCTGGGCTCTTTGTCTGAGGGTATATATAGTCACATGGGACCCTCTGTAGTTACATTTAGCATGTCTGGGACCCACTGTAGTTATATTTAGCACATCTGGGACATGTCTGGCACATGTCTGGGACATGTCTGGGATATGTCTGGGACCTGAATGAATGACTACAATGCCTTTTATTCCCAGGCCTAGGAAACCTACATGAAATTGGCCAGGCCTAGAAAATGGGGAGTTCCCTGTTTAGCCTAAGGTGCTGGTGTCTCCCCGGTAGTTGTCTGGCCCCTCTGGCTACTAGAGCCTCCTGTAGGGCCCCCCTGCCTTTTCTCCAGCACTCTGGTTTCTCTGCTCCCTGCCACTGCACCAACATTACCAAGACAGAGGCAGCAGGTCGGTGCCCCGCAGCTCCACGGGCTGGCTGGGATGCCACTTGTCCGGTATCAACTCTCCTTCTCCGAGTAGAAACTAACTGCTGTTAGGGAACAGGGACTTAGCCCATAGCAACTTCAAACTCTTGGGCTCAAGCGATCTTCTTGCTTTAGCCTCCCAAGTAACTGGGACTACAGGTGCCTGACACAACACCTGGCTATTTTTTAGAGACAGGATCTCACTCTTGCTCAGGCTGTTCTCAGGCAATCCACCCACCTTGGCCTCCCAAGGGCTGGGATTACAGGCATGAGCCACCGTGACCAGCCTTCTGAGTTCAATTTTAAACGTGTTTACTTAATGCCTACAATGAGCACATTATGCTAGATGCTTTTGGAGACAGGACATAAAGTACAGTGTTACTGTGCCAGGAACAAAGGCACACCCAGCCAGATAACCCAAACGTCAGTCTGTGCTCATGACAGCCAGGCACCTCTTCATGCAGTGAAACGAAAAGAGTAATAAGACAGAAATTCTAGGAATGAGTGAAAGCGTTAAATGCAAATTCAAGTATCAACAATAAGTCTAAGTTTCTTTTACTTTTAATATATATTGCTGTTGTGGGGATCTGGGAAATCAGAGCTAAATCCAGTGTTAGTTGCACCATAAAAAATATCTGCTTGGAGTGTAATCCAAATAGTTTGAAACACAGAAAAATTACTTTATAAAATTAAAATAAGTATTTTAATTAAACATATGTATTTGAAAAGTTAAAGTTTAAAAGGGCAAGATAAAAAAAAAGTACTTACCTATGAGTATAGCTGTTTTATACACATAATCACTCTTTCTCCCAGGACATGAATGAGGAAGAAAAATACAGAAAAAAGGGAATAAAATGTTGGCATGCTTCTGTTTGTGGACAGTAGAGGCCGTCAGTGGTATTGTTCAGTTTTCTTCTGAAATTTTGTATCTGTCTCGCACGCACATGGATATTAAAGATATTTAAATGGCTGGGCACAATGAATGTGGATGGCTCATGCCTGTAATCCCAGCACTCTGGGAGGTTGAGGGAAGAGGATCCCTTGAGAACAGGAGGTCAAGACCAGACTGAGGAAGAGTGAGATCTCCGTTTCTACTAAAAATAGAAAAATTAGTGAGGCATCATGGTGGGCCCTATAGTCCCAGCTACTTGGAAGGCTGAGTTAGGAGCATTGCTCAGCCCAGGAGTTTGCGGTTGCTGTGAGCTACTCTCCTGCCATGGCATTCTAGCCCAGGGCAACAGAATGAGACTGACTCAAAAAAAAAAAAAAAAAAAAAAAAGAATGAAAGGAAAAAAGAGGTATTTACAAAGAAAGATTGAAGGATAAAGCAAAAGTCTAGTGGTGCTATTTTTAAAGTCTACATGTATATGGCTAGGCATGAGCTATTTCTGGTCATGTTGTTTTATAGCTTTGAAGACTATATGGAGAACACTAAATTTGTGATAAAGTGTAATCTTCCAGTTATACAGTTTGTCAGAAATCCCAGAATTTCAGCTGGGGCAGAACAGGATGACCAATGGACCAGGGTGACCAGAAGTGGACACTTTGTAGGGAGAAGCGAGTGGGTGGTGGCAGAGGGCAGTCTGTGAGAGGATGGTGACCATGGAGTCTTCCTCTGGTCACACTCTGAGTGACAGTAATGACGGTGGCAGCTCACTGAGCACCTCCCACATGCAAAGTCCCCTCCCCCGGGAGTTTTCCTTATTGACTGTTGATGCCGGGAAAAGTGAGCTCTGCTTCAGTAAAGCAAAGGGGTGGGTGGGTGGACACAGGGTCATTGTGTGGGTCTGGTGTCCACTTGCCCAGAGAAAGTTATTAAATCCCCATTTTCCTAGGAAATGCAGTTGTTTTTAAAACTCCTAGCTTACTGTTGCTCACTATCATTTTTTTTGTTATCATCATAGTTCCTTATAGTGGAAATTTCACTTTCCAAGTCAAGAATATCACTTGGCCTTTATTGCAGCAAATCTCATTTAGTTCAGATAAATTCGTGTTGATATGTAACTTTTTGTTCCAAAGGAAATATGAAAATTTCTATTTATTTGTTGTGTTGGGAGCCAAGTTATGAGAAAATGTTTTATCTCCTTGCAACATAGATAATTACAATTTTCCTTCCTTTTTTCCTGCCTGGTAATTCTAATGAGTACAGGTTTCATTTTGCTAGTTGAGATTGCTGTCTTTCCTGGCTTCTCTGACAGGAATGTCACTGTGTAATTGTCAGGTAGGTTTATTTTGGAGACTTTAAAGATAAGTCACTGCAACATAATTGATAATCCATTATAAATCACATATGTGTACATAATAATTATCAGATTAACCGGTTCTGTGCATCTTAATATCATTATATAATGTTTACTATGATTATCATTAGATTACTGACAATGTTCTATAAGGGGGAGGGGCTACCATTGGTTCTTGAAACTCTGTGCTTCCATTTTTGACAGTTGCCCTGAGGTCAACAGCGATGCTAGCATTGACGTTGGTGACAGCTGGAACCCTGAGGTTTAATGAATGGTACCATATGCTTCCTTTATGTTTATATTAAAATATTTTAATTTTTATTAAAATATAACTCCTTATAAAAATAGAAAAATGAAGAAAACCCCCCTTATTCCACTTTGCTATGGTTGTTTTAGCTGCACAAATTATCTTTTCTATGACTCTTAGACTAGTAGGCACTGACACCAGGATTGTGTCTGTTACAGGGCCTGCCACAGTGGCTGCACACATGTAAGGCACTGGGCATTCACCACCTGAGCTAAGTTCTATGAATGAGCTCTTCATTGTAGGCCTTAGCATTTCAGGTATCTTTTGACCTCATTCATCCTCTCTTGCTCCCTGGATCTTTCAAACACATCTTTAACTTTTATAGACCTTTTCTTTCTCTTTCAGATAAAAAGTCATCAATTTACTTGATTAGAAATGCTATTTGTCACTTGATATTAGATTTAATATGCAGAAGCTGTCAAATTAAAACCTGGCTTATCGCCCCTCAAGGTGGATTCCAAGTCTCCATAGCTGAGACTTTAGCTTATAATCATATTGGGAAGGATCTCACAGGGCTTCTTTCTCTCCTGAGACTCCTGGGACACTCAACAAGCACAATTTCATGATGAGGTGATTACGTTCCTCAGTCAGTAGTGTCCACAGTATACCTTTGTCTCCACTAGGAACACTAAAAAAACAGATTTCTGACAATAATAACAGGACAATATAGTGGTTTCCCTCAGATTACACTAGCAGAATGTATTTTAATTTTGAAGGAAGAACATCTTTTTGTGCTGTTAAAAAGCAGTAACTTGGGCGGTGTCAGTGTCAGTTTAGTACCAAATCTGGTTACCTGTAGTGCTTTATCACATAGTTACTGGGGGGTACTTTGCATTATCGTGACATTCCCAAGAAGCACATCTTTCTAACTTTGCATACTGAACTTAAATATGACTTTGTCCCCATAACTCAGTAGATTTGACTTTGTCCCTGACTCAGAGTCAGGCTGATTGGGGGTGAATCTTGGCTCTTCCAGTTGGTGCCTTTGTGACATAGAAGTAGTTATTTAACTTCTGTGAACTCAGCTTCTGCTGTTGTAATATAGGAGATGATAGGCTCGGCACCTGTAGCTCAGCAGCTAGGGCACCAGCCACATACACGGAAGGTGGCGGCTTTTGAGACCAGGCTGGGCCTGCCAAACAACAATGACAACTACAACCAAAAAAAAAAAAAAAATAGCCAGGCATTGTGGTGGGCACCTATAGTCCCAGTTCCTTGGGAGGCTAAGGCAAGAGAATTGCTTAAGTCTAAGAGTTGGAGGTTGCTGTGAGGTATGACACCATGGCACTCTACTGAGGGTGAAATAGTGAGACTCTGTCTCAAAAAAAAAAAAAAAAATTGGAGATGATAGTAATGCTGAGATTATAAGGCTGATGTGTTAATTAGGTAACATAAAGCTGTGAAATGTTGAGTGTCTTTCCCCTGGAATATGATAACAACTGTAATTGCTAACATTTATTGAGCATTAATTGTTCTATCTTATTATTATTCATATCTGCACTCTTAAATAATCGCTAATAGAAAGTAAGAGTAAAATAGAATTCTTCCAGGTTTGAAAAATGAGTGTGTAGTGGTGTTTGGGTTCTGTGCCCGTCCCTGAGGTCAATTAGTGCAACCTCTATGGAAAACAATATGGAGATTTCTAATGAACTAAAAGTAGATCTATCATTGGATCCAGAAATCCCACTGCTGGGTATCTACTCAAAGAAAAATAAATTATTTCCTTAAAAAGACACCTGCACTCGTAAGTGTACTCAGTATAATTCACAACTGCACAGAGAGGGAATCAACCTAAGTGCCTATCAACTGACGAGTATATAAGGAAAATGTGGCATATATGTGTGTATATATGTATATTTACACACGCACACACACAAGTACTAAGCCATAGAAAAGAATGAGATTATGTTTTTTGCACCAATTTGTGTGGAACTGGAGGCCATTATCCTAAGCACCTCAGGAATGGAAAACTACACACTACATGTTCTTACTTGTAAGTGGGAGCTAATGCATGAGTTTGCACTGTTGTACAGAATGACGTCATAGACGCTGGAGACTCAGGAGGGGAGGAGGAGAGGGGAATGAAGGAGGAAAATTACCCCTGAGTACAGTGTGCACTATCAGGGTGACGAGTGCGCCCGAAGCCTGACTTCACCCCTGTGCACATGCAGTTCGTCCATGTACATTTGTACCCCTGAATCTAAGGAAATGAAAACAAACAGAGAGTTTGGGGAGAGTGAACCAACAGGGGAAAGGAAGGTATTGATCAAGGATACAAAGCATCAGACAGGAGGAATCGGTTCTGGTGATGAATTGTACAGCCTGATACTATAGCCTAATACTACTGGGTATTTCAAAATTGCTAAAAGAGTGGATTTTGAATATTCTCACCAAAAAGAAGCAATAAGTACGTGAAGTGATGGATATGTTAATTAGCCTAATTTGATCATTTCACAATGTATACGTGTATTAAAATATCACATTGTACCTCATAAATACAATTGAGGGGGAATATGAGGATTGGTCCAAATTATACTGAAGAGCTAAATGCCACCAACTGGGGACCAGAGAAATACAAGTTGCAGGGGAAGTGAGCGGTCAGTGCAGGATGTGGCTACAGCCATCACGCAGTTTAGACATGTTGGAATGTTGGCTGTGACTGAACATTAATTTGAGTTTAGAATACCTTGTAGGCTAGAAGTAGTTATATAATCATTATCTGATAAAAATAAAATGTAGTTTCTGGTACAGATTAAGAATGTACTTATTGAACAGGTCTTGAAAAGTTAAAGTGAACACGATTGACCGATTTCTATCAGTCCCTTTATGCCAAATACTTTAAATTTGTCAAAATTTCTGGATTTTTAATTCTTTTTTTCTTTGTTTTTGTTTTTGGCCAGGGGTGGGTTTGAACCCACCACCTCTGGTATATGGGGCTGGTGCCCTACTCCTTGAGCCACAGGTGCTGCCTGGATTTTTAATTCTTAATCATTTAGAGAAATTCATTATATTATATTATATTATAAATCAATTAAATGTTTTACTTGTGATTCACTTGTGAGCAAGGAGCTTTATTTCAATTATTTTTCTATAGCTGGACTTTCAGATACTCTGTTTCTTACCAGTAGCAGCTATGTTTAAATTCTTTCTGGGGTCAAAACAGGAATCTTAATTTTCTGAATCCACAGATTACTGTCTAACCAATAGACTTTTTGTTTATTCACTAATAACATCTTCCCCCCATGTTAATTAAGAAGTACTGTAAAGGCATATCAGATAAAGTGCTGTCTATTGTCTGGTAATTACAGTCTTAGCAACAAAACTGTACTAAAACTCCAAGTACTTCCATAAGATAGTAGAGATTTCTAAAGCTTTCATAGAATGGAAGGTGGGTTTATGTTTATATGGCTTTTCTGAGAGTTTTTTATTTTTGTTTTTAAATTTTTTCTTTATAGGATAACTTGTTTAATTGGTAACTATTTTGATCTGAATGGTGAAGATTCTTAATTGTGCTCACAGAGAATTTGAGTCTTGCTGCTTGTAGAGAAGGATAGATCTTTAGAATGGCTACCCTCTGAGAGAGGGAAAGAATAAACAGAGAGATTCTGAGTGACAGAGCGTTACTAAATCAACACATCAATCTCAGGAATAATTGTTGGATTTGTCAGTGAAGAACAATTATACCATTTAAGGAAAGCGTTCAAGAATGTCCTTGTTCTCCCAATATCAGTCAGCTCTTTTCGTATAATATATGAAAGTACCATAGTCACAGGTGGGATTTTTGTTTGTTTATAGGAGGAAAAGGGGGGAGGGACTGTAAGGATTAAGAAGTGTAATTCACAAAGTGTTTATTACAGTGTTATTGTTTTATCTTTATCTGTGTGGATTACTTCAGAAGCTGATTTTAAACCCTAATCTTTTATCTAGCTTTTGCCACATGGAATGGTTACTGTCAGAATTCCACAGACTGGGTGATTGCAGAGTTCTAGAGGCTGGGAAGGCTCGGGTCAGGGTGCCAGCAGGTTTGGCATCTGGTGAGGCCAATCTCTTCTTCCAAGATGGCACCTTGCTCAGTGCATCCTCCAGAGGGGAAGATGCTGGAACTTCAGGTGGCAGAAGGCCAAAAGGCCAAGAGCCCAAAGAGGACCGACTCACCCTTTTATAAAGGCACTAATCTCACCCGAGGGCATAATTTTAGAGTTTTGGAAGGAACAAGCATTCACACCACAGCAGTCACATTTTCACAGATACTCTCTTTGTATACAGCTAGGATATGGAGGAAAATGAAAATTTATAAGATTTTTTTTTTTGCTATTGAATTTAATATCATTTCATTATTTAGAAACATGAGGCTTGGTGGCTGTGGCTCAAGTGGCTAAGGCACCAGCCACGTATACCTAAGGTGGCGGGTTCAAATCCAGCCCGGGCCTTCCAAACAACAATGACAGCTGCAACCAAAAAATAGCCAGGTGTTGTGGTGGGCAGCTACTGTGGTCCCAGCTACTTGGGAGGCTGAGGCAGGAGAATCACTTGAGCCCAGGAGTTGGAGGTTGCTGTGAGCTGTGATGCCACAGCACTACCCAGGGGGATAGCTTGAGGCTCTGTCTCAAAAAAAAAAAAAAAAAAAGAAATAAACATGGGAGATACTATTTAAAAAACAACCAATGAGTTTATGGAGACCCATAGAATACTCAACACTATAGTAAGTCTCATGTGGGATTCGAAGCTTAATATAAAAGCAAACCATTTAACCATCAGGCTTGGACTCTGTTAATTAAAATGCAAAGAGAATTGATTTTAAAAGCTTGGTAGCTTTGGTTTTAAGAGGAATAAAGCACTGCAAATATTGTCATGCAAATTTGAACTTGAATTTGATCCTAGAAATGGGTTTCTATTCATAGCTCCCTGACTTTTCCTTCAGAGATCATTAGACCATCTATATGACAGGATAAGCCATATGAAAACAAAAACGCAGGGACCATAATTAGGAAATTTTATCTTCAGGATTCTTAACTTCTGAAACAAGAATAACCAGCTAATACAGAAAATGTATTCAGCCTTTATATGGATGAAGCATGTAGATATACATTTTTATTCCAATGTATTTTGTTTCCATATAAAAATATTTAAAGCTTTTATGTTTTAAGACCTATAAACCAGTCAGAACTTTGTAGACGAGTAAGACTCCCCCTCATAAGGCGTCTTTTGTGAACATCACTTGGAATTCTCTGCTTCAGAACTCTTGTCTGAGATTGGTATGTGGCGTGGGAAATGCTTCATAATGTTATCAAAGAGGTTCGTATCTTTATTTATGTTTTACAGATAAGACTCTTAACCATAGGGAACTTAAATGACTTGAATATATTGGTTAGTACTCTGCATTTGGAAATAAACAATTCAAATTTTTATCTAAGGCTGTTTTAATTTTTTTTGCTTTTAAAACTCTTTGTGAGTGAGGTCATCTGCTTAACACTGAGGAGACATTTTTCCTCCCTCCTTTGGGTGTTTTGGGGTCTGCTTTGGCATTCCAATGTTGTTCAGCCCTCTTATAACTTTAAAAATAAGTTGGGAGAAAACAAGCAGATAGTTTTATTAAGGTAATTTCCTTCACTTTCCCTCAATCTATTAGTTGGGAAAACCTCTTAAAATCAAAGTTAAAGAATTGTCTTTGTATGTGAAGATCTATAAATTTTTTGTGACATTGTTCCACAGGAAAATTAGAAATCAGTTTTCTTTCCTTGTTGGACCCTGACACTGCTGAGTTGGGGATTTAAAATCCAGTTTTGCTTTTTCATAAATTAGCATATAACTACCTTGATTGTCTTATATTCATTCTAAGTTAAATAATCTTTCAAAATCTCTCCTCAAAAGTAAATCACTTATGAATGAATCTAACCATCTCTTTGCCCTTCAATTAACCTCTTATATCTCAGATGCCTGGTATTCTTTGGGGGAAAAGAAATGAAATTTGTATTAGTCTCAGTTCTTTTTTTAAATACATTTAGTCTTTTTATTAGCCTTGTGACAGCATCTTAACTTAGTGACACCCTAAGTGACACCCTCATTGAACTTGCTGTGGCACGTTTGGCTCTTCCGCTTGGAAGAGCAGTTTCTGGCATTGCCTCCATCCTTGTACCCAAGGAGCGTGGAATATTAATATTTCCTCAGCTCAGCAAGTATGCTTAACATTCTACTGTATTACTGTATTTTTAGTATGTGCTGCTAAGTAATATGTTTCTTAGTTGGAGGATTTGGGAGAGGAATATCTGAAGAAATAGGAAGGGCACTGAAGAGGTTTGGGGTCACTCTGTGGGGGTCTTGGCACGAGGAACAAACAGGCTTGACACAGTCTGTGTCGGGGACTAAAGGACTCTGGGAGGAGCCTTCCCCAGTAAACCTCAGGGCTGTTTATCATAAAATCCAGAAGAAGTAAACAAAAGCTGCTTGCCTGCCGGACAGTAGCACTGATTGGGGAGGAGATGGGGAAGGTCAGATAGAATGTCTCCACCTTTGTTTTTGCAAAACTGCGGACCTTGAGCACAGTCTCTGCCTCCTTTGGAACTAGAGAATCTTTACCATAATTATTATTGCCACACCTCACACATGCTTTTTCTCTCCAGGCCAGTTTTCTGATCTCTGCAACTCACATGCCCTTCTCAGGATTCTCGAGGTCTCTCAAGCAGGAAGCAGGGCTCAACTTTCCCCAGCAGCACTGCACTGGGAAGGCCTCAGCTGTCTACTGCCAGGTGTCCCGGACCTGAGCCTCAGGTTCATCCACTCCGAGGCGCTGTGCCTATCTCTCTGCTGTTTGTGTGCTCCTGAATACACACAGGATAGACTTCTGTGGAACACAGGCTTGTCCCTTCATTACCTCACTTGGTTTATTGCCTAACACAATACTGTGGCCCTTCTCAGACCCAGATGGGCTCCGGAAAACCTTTTCTTTCCTGTTCCTGATATTTTTTGTGGGGCATCCTACAGATAGATTTTCTTTTTCTTCTCTGTTTGCCCTCGTTGCTTTGTCAGCCCAGGTTAGATTTGGTAATAGCTAAATTGCTCCCAATTCCCAGTCCCTCCTTGACGTTACTCCCAGACTTTCCCAGATGGTCTGATAGTTCCTGTTTCTGGAAAGCCAGTGTCCTTCAACTAGCCTTCATATTAACTCTAAAAACTCTTTAGCCTACCTCAGAATGTAACTGAATAGATATTAAAAGGGGATGTTTTATACTGAGGAAATTGTCTAAAAATAAAGATAATTTTTTTAATAGGTAATATTTAATCTACTCAACAAACCTTTATGGAGAATGTGTTATAGGCTATTACCTATCTGGGGGAGGCAATGGGTGTGTGTACTCAGGTAAAGCATGACAGGAGCGTAAAGTCAGGTAGAAAAGAAAGACACATAAACAGGTAATTATAGTATAAGCCAAACAATTGTGTGTGGGGAGGTGAATTTGTATGTGTAGATTTTTGCCCAAGAAGGTTGGCTCATCCTCCTCTGCATAATGAGGAGTCATTGAAAAAGAGAATTAAACTGGGTTCTGAAGGAGAAATGAGTATTTGCTGAGTGTGGTAGGCAAAAGATTTGGAAGGTCATTCTAGGTAATCAGCGTTTTTAATGTCCCTCTTGAAACAAAGTGACAGATTTGATGGAATTGAGGTCACAGGACTGGAGGAGGGGTAAGTGGGAATGACAGGCTGTGGTTCTGCTTCCTAGGAGAGGCTCACTATTCATTTGCTGTGCTAGAGAACATGTAATATAAGATTGGAAAAGTTGGTTCAAACTGTTTTGTAGAGTGGTGATTGAAGAATTATAACACTTTTTGAATAAGAATTGAAGGCCTGGGTGCTTTTCAGTTTCATGGTTTTAAGCTACTTTTGTGTCAACCTTGAACTTTTGGAGCTTAAAATCATTTACTTTTAGTAAAATTTGTTATCCTTTTTCTAAGAAAAATAGGACATAAGTTAGACTTAAATGGGTTTTTTTTTAAGATAAAATAGCTCTTAAAATTTTGCATTTTGATGAGATGGGTTTAAATGCACCAAATGCAATCAAATGAACAACCCTTAAAATATACTATGTGTGAAAAATCAAATCAAGAACGCTTAGAGCAAAACATTTGAGGCTTTATTATATTGAAACCATTTGAAAAAAATATTCTAAATGATGAACAAATAGAATATGTGATCAGGTTTTATAATTTAAAACCGACTTCCCACTTTTCCATGGTTGGACTCTTTTCTTATTCTATGTACCATTTTCCTAAATATATTGCCTTCAGAACAAAAGCATCATTTAAAAAATAGTGTTATTTTTATTTTAAGAAATATTAATGCTCTTTGTTAAAATATGTATAAAATCTAGAGTATTTTAAAAGGATAATAATATCACACATCCATCCCTAACAGATAGCTACAAGTCTTCTAAGATAATTTTAGGCATGCATATATGCACACACACACATATCTTTTTAATAATACATAGTTTTAATAAAAAGGCTTATACTATACATATATATGTGTACATTATACACACACAGTTTTGTACATGTTTTTCATTTAATACCATTCTAAAAATTTAAAGTGGAGCACTCAGAAGGTGAAGAATATAATTGTAAATAAAATTAACAGAGACGACCTTGAGAAATGTGAGCATATGAAGGGCAACATTTCAGACACTCTTTTTATGTCTGACAACGAGGATTTCAATGAAGCATTCCTGTTGCCTTTTGTTGACTGTGTGTGGCTTTATTAATGAAGAGGAAATGACATAGAGACACTACAAATGCAAAAATACTTCCTTGGGAGAAAGGCAGGGCACTGGGTGTTCTGGTTGCTTATTTTTAGGATACAAATATTTTGGGAGCCACTGAAACATAGTATTAATAGATTTTCTATGAATTTTTTAAATGAATGGATAGATAGTATATGTCTATATACAAATATTACAATTCTTGGTTTCTGGATTGATTTTACTGAAAGACAAAGTAATACTCTTTTAATGCTTTCTTTCAGTAGAATTAATACTGTTCTTCTTTCCCAGGTAGGACACTGTGTAGTTAAGTAAAGACACACTGAAGGAATATTCTAGTGCTACAGATACTGCAAAAATGATGACTTCCCCCCCACCACAAAGATACTTCAATCACTCCATCTAGTGACAAAGTTAAAAATGTCTATTTCCCCACGGCCCATCTGCATAGTAATTTGGACGCTTTGATAAGTGTGCCATTCCACTATCTTCATTATACAGATGACAAAATTGAAGAAAAAGGAGGAAAAGTGGCTCATCCTGGATAAGAAAGCCAGTTAATGGGAGAGATTAGTTTTAAATCTTGTGTAAGTCTTGGATGTGTTTTCTTTAGCCAAAGATTTCTTTTTCACAAGCGTTACGTGTTTTTTCTGCAGTAGTATGTAAGCACATAGAGTGAAAACTGGGTTGTTTAACATTACACAGGAAATCATAGTAAGCAACGATTCAGGGTTTTGGAATATTGAGCTTTGCAGTGTGATACACTGGAAGGCCTTCTTTGAAACCCGTGTGGACATTCAAAGGCACATGTGGGACAGGTGAGGTCGTGAGGAGTAATCAAGGTCAAGATCCAAAGTAAAGGTGCCAGAATGAAAGCCAGAAGGCGGGGATCACGCCTATGATTTATCCTATAAGGTCGAATATAAATGTCCTAATACAACAATTATGAGAAAGATATGATGGCTATGTTAGCCAGTTGGATGAGAGTTTTTCAAATTATATGGAAACAACACACTATATCCTAAGATAGAATGAATGTACACAATTATGATCTAATAAAAAAAAATCCAGATGACAGGGGCTCTCTCTTCTACGCAGACAGAGGGAAGGGGCTTCCTAGGGTGCTAAGGGAGGTCAGCTGGGGGTGTCAGAGGACACTCTTCCTGACCAGTGGCCTCTACTTTCCCAGTAAAGCAGGAAGCAGGAGACCTTATGGGGCCTGACATTGCTAGGTTTAGTTTATAGGTTAAAATGACTATCATATTACTACTTAGTTCTGTGAGAGTCAGTCTGCTCTGGGATATGTGGAAAAAAGCTGAGACTAGAGAAGTTAGTCATGATGCTCAACTGGGTTATAATAGTTTAATAAACTTAGATTCTTACAGACATGATTTTCATTTCATAACCTTCCCTTCTCATATGTGAGAAAGAGTTAGGCGCCTATTCAATTTCTACCTCTATGAAGAAGGGGTCAACAAAATATCATTAGGATGTATGTGGCTTGTTTGTGGTAAGGATAAGAAGCTGAGGCACACGTGGACATGTTTTTAAAAATGATTGCTGATGCTTGGAGTAAGACATAGAAAGGTGTAGTTGATATGTGTAAGCTTTGCAATGCCCATATTCTTTATGTAGCAGCAGCAAGACTCTTAGAGATGAGCTTTCCCTTTGACCAGCAATTCCATCATCAAGAGAGATGCATCAGCTAGGCTACGTCAGGGCTTTTCACAAGTGGCCCTCAGCCTTCTTGAGGAAATGCTTCTCAGTTTCCTGATGGAACACCTTCTTGGGATGAGTGAGCCTAGGGTATAACTGCCCTGTCTTTCTAGAGGGGATGGGAGCAGCTGGTCAAGGCTGTGTGTATTCCTGATTTGTAAGGTTTTGATTGAACAGAAATTTTTCCCCACAAATCAGCTTAATGGCCCATCACAGTCTGTGTCATATGTGTTATTTATAAATACAAAGTTAAGAGTTTTCATTCCGTCTATAGTGAGTTTCCTGGTAACACAAAACTGAAATTTCAAATTGTTCATATAACTTATCAATTGTCTTTTTAAATTAGAAAAGTTTCACATTATGTGTTTTTCAACTGGGAATTTCATTAGTATTTAAAAATAGGAAAATTAAATCATTTTCTTAAAAATCAGTGAAAATATATAAATGTGGAAAAATCCAGAATAGTTTGAATAATGAAGGCCATATCATAAATAACATTTCGTATGAGATTCCACATAATAAACTTATTGATAAAGACTATGGCATAGTATTCACAATAAAGAAGAGTGATTTTTAGTCATCAAATCCTGAAGCAAAACCTTTACAATAAAGAGCAGCAATCTCAAGAGTATGTTTAAAAGGATATGTTTGATGTATAGATTTTCATCCTGGTGATTATGCCCCAAAGTCAAAACTTCAGGGGCCTGGTGCAGTGGCTCCCGCCTGTGATCCCCGCACTCTGGGAGGCCTAGATGGATGGATCACCTTAGCTCACAGGTTCAAGACGAGCCCGAGAAAGAGTAATACTCTGTCTCTAAAAATAGCTGGGCACTGTGGCGGGTGCCTTAGTCCCAGCTACAGGCAAGAGAATCTCTTGAGCCCAGAAGTTTGAGGTTGCTGTGAGCTGTGGTGTCACTGCACTCTATAGAGGGTGACAAAGTGAAACTCTGTCTCAAAAAAAAAAAATCAAAACTTCATAGGTAACTTGGCAATAATTACAAATTTTGCTGCTCTTGAAGCTTCCTTCAAAATCTGATGCCACATTACCTCCTGAGTTGAAACTCATGTAACAGGAGAAAAATTTGGTAAAGGCTTCTGCTATAGCATTTTTGAGGGTGTCAAAAGTTATATATTGAAAAAGGCACTGTTATTAAACAGCACTGTCACTTTGCGCCTCTTACAATCACGGTTAGTACTGGAACAGCTGGGGACGCTGATTGAGGCAGAGATCATGAGGCTCCCCAGTGTGGCTGCACCAAACTGCTCTGAGGGTGATGGTGGTTGGTCCAGACCCAGAGAAGCTATGGCCCTCAAAAAGGACGGGGACCTCTCACTCCTGCATAGTTGTTCAACTACCATACCACGGTGACTGTAGGATGGGGTTTTACAACAGCTGGCCCCATCAGAAGATATGAGGTGGAGTGTGACAGTCACAGCTTTTACTATTAATTTTAAAGGCCTTCAGAATTCTCCCAAACTGGAGTCTAGTTGAGATGTTCACATTGTACAAAGGAGTTGTTCAGTTTTCTGTTGTCCTGTCTTGTGGGTTGGCAATATCGGCAGTAATACACTCATTATACTCACAGGGGTAAGGAGAGCAGTAATACACTCATACTCACAGGGGAAGGAGATGGTGCCTTTCTGTGGTGCCTTGGGCATCTGTCATGCCTCATGACTACCAAGATTTCCCAAGTGTGAGCTCCCACTTTTATAAGAGCCACTTTTCCTTGGTTCTTAGGCCTAACACTCCTCTACCTTAGGCTGATCACTTTGCCTTATGTTTTACTGAAATTAAAAAATTTGACGCCAAATGCTCACTCTTTCTTTCCACTGTTTTGTGAGAACAAAAGTCCATTTTGTCCTACTCTGAGATGCCAAGGCTGCCGCACCTGGTCTGAACCCGCCCTCATCTCTCTTTCCCTCTGTACACATCTTGTTACAATCGCCTACCCCCTTTAAGGCCTCCCCTGACCCTCAGTCCCTTCTCCACTTCTCCCCCATTTCCTTTGACTCTCCCAGACCTTTGTCAGCATCACTATCAGCGTCGGGGTTGCCACGCACCACAAGATGCTCCTTTCTCCTTATCTTGCTCCACCTCCCACTAGCATTTGGCCCTGTTGGTCATTCTTTCCTGGCTTGGCCCTATTGGTCATCCATTCCTTTCTTGGCTTTTGAGACCTGATTTTCCTCCTATCTGTATGACTCGGCTTAGCTGCCTGCTCTGGCTTGAATCTCAACAACCTTTACACGGTGACGTTCCTCATGGCTTGGCCCTGGGTCCTCTTTATCTTCCCTTTGCACTATATTCCCATGGCTTTAAACACCATCTATATGCTAATAACGCCCAAATTTGTATCTCCAGCTCGGCTCTCCTCTCATTTATCCAAATTACTTACTCGACAGTTCTGTGTGGTTGTTTCTCAAACATCTGAAACTTAATATGTTCAAAAGTAAACTCTTGCCTTTTTCCATGGAAACCTATTTCTCCACAAATCTTCTTTGTCTCAGTAAATGACACCTCATTCTAAATAATTACTGAAATAAAAAAAACTTGATAGATTTTTTATTCTTCCCCTCCTATACCCCCACATCTAATCCATCCACAAAAATGGCCAATTTGCCTTTAAAGTATGTCTTCTATTGCCTGTGTTACTGTGACAATCTGCTGGCACCTTGCTTTCTCTCTAGCCACCCACTAATACGTGCTGAAGGTAATCTCAGTAAAGCATAAATGGTCCCTTCACTTCCCGTCTAAAGACCCTTTATTATCCCTACATTGTACTTCACACTTGAATTACCTTTGGCCTATATAGCCGTGCAAGTCTGGCCCATCTTTGTTCTCCAACTCTTGTCAATGGTTAGTGCTACCTGGTCACCTGTTATTTTTTTAGTTTGTGCAATGTAAGACAGGCTTAGATACTTTGTTCAGATTATTCCCTTTTTGGGAGTGTGTTTTCCTTCTCTCTTCCTGTGGCTGGGTTCTTTTTCTTCTAGTTTTTATCTAAATCCCATCTCCAATTTACTTCTCTAACTGTCCTTTCTCCATAGGTAACTCTGTTAGTCTTAACTACAGCATCACTTTTATTTCCTCCATAGCATGTCGTATTTTACAAGTAACATGTTAGATATGTATGTTTATGTTATCTGTATTTTCCTCTAGATCCTGGGTCTTCTCCCGCTGCTGAGCACCATAGCAAGCATTAATAATTATTAAACGAATAACAGTCGGTCAGTTATGGACTGACACAAATTAAATATTCAAGTATTGTAGAAAATAACAAGAGAAGAAATGGCTGTTTCTTCAAGTAGCTCATAAATATGTGTTACAGTGACTTGTCAAGAGTTTTCAGTGAGCTTACTCTTCCTCAACAAAAGCTGAATCATCTTCTGGGTAACAGAACAGTTTTTACATAACATAGGTTCCTTTACTTTACAAAAACTGGACCATGCACTTATGATTGTATGTGTATGGTTATACCTCAGTAAAAAATATATATACAAAGGAAAAAGGAAAGGAGGAAAATGCCATGAACTGTTTGCCTAATTTTTTGCAATGATACTTTATTTTCATAACCAGGAAGACCTTAGAATGATTTTTTTAAGAACAAAAGAAATCTCTAGATAATAGTATTTAGAGGAAAACATTGTTCATTCTCATTCTTTGATCATGATATTCGTTTGTAGCCTTCTTTTGTAAATTTTTAATGCTTTAAAAGACTTGCTTAAATTGATTTAGCTTGTTATAGAGTAGAAATTGGATTCAGTTTTAAGATAGTGGTCTGACCATAATGATGTGTTTACCTGGGGGAATTAGTATGCAGTCTTGTAGTTGGAGTGCCCATGTGCCTCTGTCACATTTGCCACCTGTTTCCCCTGGAGACCTGACTCTTCACAGAATCACACCTCTGTGTGTGTCACACAGACTACTTTGAAGAAGGGAACATTTACTAATGCTTATTACAAGTGTTAAAGATCTTATCGCAAGATCGTTAAGGAGATGGTAAGGAGGATCTTGAAATTACATACATAAGACAATTTGCCTTGGCCTTGGTCCCATATAATATCCTCTCCGTTTTAGTCCTAGAGATTTACCAAGTGGGTATACATGAGCTCTGAGCAGAGTCCAGCCAACCTGAGACCTTGCTGGCAGTAGTATCTACCTTCTGTTCAAGGCCTAAAGTTAACTTCCTTAGCACATGCCACTCCACTGGCTGCTTGACCTGTCACACGATAACATGCAGGAAAGCCTTTCCATCTCTAGAAAACCTCTAAACTATATCTTCCTTATGCATCTCTGTAAGAACTCAAATATGTCTGATATTATTACATATCCATCAGAGGCTTGAAGATTTCTGTTTAAAATCTAACATAGACTTAGTACTAAAATGGATTCTAGAACTAACTCACCTAACTCTTCTGTAGTGGACCCTGTAACAAAGGCTATACCTCTCAGAAACTTCACCAAGTAGAGGTTGAGCCCGGCCTTGTCTGGGAATTACATGCACCTAGGAAGTCTTTCACCAGTGACTGCCCAGGGTGGGGATATGTACTCCAGCACCTGCCCCCAGGGGTCAGGTTCCTTCCTTCTCCCACTCAGGCCTGAGTGTCTCCAGAGTTCTCTCGTGGGAATGAGACAGAGTAGCCCTCTGCAGGAGTTTGCCTGATGACTCTCCCTTTTTCAGGCTCCCCTGTCTAGCACTGGTGTTGCTATTCATCTCTTCCTTGGGAGAACACGTCCTGACAGATCCCTCTGACTTAGAGTCTGCTTCTAGGGCACAGACTTGATTCTATCTCAAGACAGTTCACAATACTTTATCTGTTAACTACATATTATATAATTCTTATTTTCTCCTTTATCCTACCTCAATCATTTGAGTAGCCTTAACCTGCTTACACATTAATCTTTCCTTATTTCTATTTCTGAACATGCTATTACTATGAACCATCAACTGAAACAAATTTAGTCTTCCCATCCTCTGTGCTTCTTCTGTTTAATATAAATCTCCATTAAAGAAATTATCACATTATATTACTATTAGTTTTATATCCTCTGCATCCCCAGCCAGGCTGTTCCCAACTCAAGGGCAGGGCTGTGGTTTTATTCCTCTTTGCAAACTTGTGTAGAAATGGATAGTTAACAATAAAAGTTAAGTGAATTTAATACAAAATGGTATGAGTACATCACTTTGTCCAGAGATAACATGTGGAGAGTACTGTTTATAATTTTTAATAACATTCGAGAAATGATAACCAATAGCGGAAGTAGAATACTTTTAGCTATTTCTCAAAACTTCATGGAAACTTCTAGTTCTAGTCAGTCTACTGACTAGAGATCAGAAATTAGATGGCTTAGAACAACAGAAATTTATTTCCTATTCTTCTGGAGGTTGGAAGTCAGGCCAGAAATTAGATGTCAGCAAGTCCAGGTTCTAGTGAGGGACCTTCTGGGCAGCAGGCTGTTGACATCTGGTGTGTCCTCACAGTGGGGAAAGAGGACCCACCAGCTCTCTGAGATCTCTTGTCCAGGGTACTAATCCCATTCATGAGGGTCTGCGGCCCTCCACATCCCCACCTGTGGCCTGTCAGTCAAATCCAAACTTCACAGAAAAAATCTCTTTAATAAAAGGATTTGTTATGTAAAATTTAGTTCAGTCAAAAAGCCACATTCAAGAATCCAGGAGGCTTCATGTGGCCCCCAGACCACAGGTTCCCCAGCCTTGACTAACTTCCGAAAGGCTCCATCTCCTAAGACCATCACCTTGGAGGTCAGGATTTCAACATAAAAATTTGGGGGAACATAAACATTGAGGCCATAACAACTTCAAATAGTATGATTTGATGAGAAATCTCTATCTCAACGCACAAAGAATTACTCACTTCTTGGGGAGGAATCCCATTTACCTTTCTCAGCAAGAAGATGAGAGAAGAGGGAGGACCAGTGAAATGCACCTGAGAGCTGTTTACCAAATGCCATTTTAAAATGTCACGTTATTTAACCTGAGATGATTGCCACATGAAATAAACCATGAAACAGCTCCTAGTCTTTTTGAAGTTTTGAGTCATTATTAGCCTTGTTCATCAAGAATTGAGCTCATTACAGCAAAAGCTCAAATAGCTTTCAAATTAAAATGTCTTTTCGCTTAGATAGAAAGGACAGCTATGCTCCTAAAGGAAGTTGACGATTGGGTTAATCTGTCTCTGTGGATTGTGTTAGAATCCACATAACTAGTATTTATAAAAAAGCACTATTTGTCAGTTTTTTCTAAAGATATAAATGCCATTAATAGTGAGATTAGTATTCTTGGGTGCAAGTTTAAGACTAATCAGTATGTTTGATGTTAAGGTATAATAACTGCACAGCAAACAGCGTTATGTGTATAATAAATATGTATTCACATTTTTCTTTTTTCTTTTTTTTTAGTCACCCTTGGTAGAGTGCTATGCCGTCACAGCTCACAACAACCTCCAGCTCTTGGGCTTAGGTGGTTCTGTTGCCTCAACCTCCTGAGTAACTGGGACTACAAGCGTCCACCACAATGCCCAGCTATTTTTTGTTGTAGTTTGGCTGGGGATGGGTTCAAACCTGTCGCCCTTGGTATATGGGGCCAGCACCCTACTCACTGAGCCACAGGCACCACCCCAAGAAAGATATGTCGGTAATTTTTCTCACTCTCCTTCTTGTAGTTGTCATTGGTTTTTTTTTTTTTTTTGGCAGGCCTGGGCTGGGTTCGAACCCACCAACCCCAGTGTATGTGGCTGGCACCCTAGCAGCTTAGCTATAGGCTCCAAATCACATTTTTTCTTTCTTTCTTTTTTTTTTTTTTTTTTTGAGGCAGAGTCTCGCTTTATCACCCTCGATAGAGTGTGGCATTACAGCTTATACCAACGTCAAACTCTTGGGCTTATGTGATTCCGTTGCTCAGCCTCCCAAGTGGTTGGGACTACAGGTGCCTGCCACATGCCTGGCTATTTTAAGAGACAAGGTTTTGCTCTGGTTCAAGATGGTTTCAAATTCCAGAGCTCAGGCAATCCAACTACCTGAGCCTCCTGGAGTGCTCAGATTACAGGAGTGAGCTACCACTCTTGGCCATATTTTTCTGAATGTTAAAAACACCATCAATGAGCTAGTTCATAGGGGCTGCCTTCTGTTCAGGGCAGGGTAGCTGATGACATTACAGTCCTTGTTAATTTCATGTCCATGGGGAATGGTAGGAGACTACTGCATGTAGGGTTCAAGGCTAGCTCTGATCTGATCTTGGCCCTGTTAATAACTAACTATTGTCGCCTTTGGAAGGCAACTTTATTTCTCTGGGTTCCATTTATTTCCCCTACTAAGTAGGAAAAATAATTTCTGCCTACTTCAGTTGAAGGGCTTTTCTAAATATCCAATTAGGTAAAAAGTCCTAAAGCCCTTTGAAGCAAATAGTATAAAGAACTATATGGATGTAAAATGTTTTCATTTTCATCTTTGATAAAATTTGGCTGTAGCATGAGAAAAGACTTAGTAAACTTTGCAGTGTTCTCAGTAAATGCTGTCATCATAACTAATTTTGCTATATGACATATAGATTACAGACAAAGAAAATTCATCATGGTTTTGTTTTGTTCTTTTGTTTTTTTCTAGTTCTTCAAAGAAGATGGGGAAAAAATTCTGTAATGATGTGTACCAGAAACATAATAGGGAAGACCCATTAAACCAACAAGTTCCCAATTGAACTCCAGCATCCGATAATTCAGCATAGGCGACCAAGCGAATGTTTTGCTGGGCACATGTTGGCCTTTGTCATACTAAGACCCCCAAAGCACTAAACAGCAATAGAATAGCAAACCCCTTAACAGAAACAAATGGAAAATGTTTTATCATTAACCAAATGAAATAAATCTCTGATAAAAACCTATGTATAATGTAAACAGAGGCATGTGAGAAAAAAAGTCAGGATCAAGGAAAAGGTGATGTTTTCCTAATCAGTGTTTTTTTTTTATTTTATTTTAAATCTGACACTTATATTCACTATATTTCAGTTAGGGACATACTTTGCTTCTGTTAGATGAAAGAGGACATCAAATTAATGTAATGAATGGTGTGTGTAAGTGGCTAAATTTTCTCTGTCCTAATTACAGGGTCAAAACTGGATATGTTTTTACATGGTAATTGCTTTTGGCTTAGATTAACATTAAAATAATTTAAGATATCTGAAATTTTTTTTTAAAAAGTTAACTATGAAACTGATGCTACTTGTGTGTGATTAAAGATATTTATACTGATGAACGGACGACACAATCATTCTTAAATTCTATTGTACTTCTGCCCCGAGTAACAACGCTGGACTAAGTCATCTGTCAACATCCTGAACTCTTCAGTCTGCAGGCACCTGTTCATCTGTTAGTTGCCTGCAGCTCTTCTTCTCCCATTACCATTCTGGGGAGAAAAGTGTTGTACTTCTTTTCTCCATTAACATTACCTGTGGTAGGTTAGAATTATCAAACGTGTAAAAAGCTGAGAACAAAGTGACTAATTCAAAGTTAATTATTTCACTGTCGTCTGACATTAATTCCCTTAGATGTTATTTTTTTGTATTAGAATAATATGAATGTAATTATAACCCCAAATATTTTCCCCCTACATAAGAAGGATGGTATGATCCTTATATCAGGCACACTTAAGACTGAGTTGTGAGAATGACTTGAAGATTTCTGAAGACCTGTTTTGATTCTAATCCTATACTCCCCGTTTATGTTGGATTGTAATTTATAATTATCATGACACTGAAATTATGAAAGGTTGAGACACATAGATATCAAAAACTTTAGAGGTTGCTCTCTATATAGTGTGAGATGTGATAGAGATGTCTGGACAGATATGTCCAGAAGTTTTAGGATCTTTACTCCTATTTTTAATTGTATGGATTTTATTACTATCTTTTACTTATGAAATTTGTTAAGTCACTGACTGACTGACTATGGCCATTTTGATTTTTTTATGTGATAACCTATGCAAATAATACAGAGATAGATAAAATATATTTATTTCATTTCTGAAATATACTTATTCATCAGTATAAATATCTTCGATCACACACAAGTAGCATCAGTTTCTTAGTTATCTTAAATTTTTTTTTAAAAAGTTTTTTTAAATTCTGAATTCAGTTCGGTATCAGTTAATAATCGCCTACTGTAATGATAGTTTGGGGAAACTGTCTTGACTTAAATTATTTCAGCTTTTGGCAACTTTTCCAGGATTATTTCTTGCCTACCTATATTATTTGGGTTGTAATGAAAATTAATAGTGTCCTTGAATTTATTTAAATTATCTATGAATAAAAATAAAAATAGGGCGGCACCTGTGGCTCAGTGAGTAAGGAGCCAGCCCCATATACTGAGGGTGGTGGATTCAAACCCAGCCCCAGCCAAACTGCAACAAAAAATAGCCGAGTGTTGTGGCAGGCACCTGTAGTCCCAGCTACATGGGAGGCTGAGGCAAGAGAATCACTTTAAGCCCAGGAGTTGGAGGTTTCTGTGAGCTGTGATACCAACGGCATTCTACCAAGGGTGTTAAAGTAAGACTTTGTCTCTAAAAAAAAGAAAGAAAGAAAAAAAGAAAAATAACTAAATAACTTCTCTGGAATTTTTTTTTTAGAAACAACTCTTTAGGTGAGAAATTATGACAAAATTATTTGTGATATTTTAGTTTTAATTTACATCGTTTGCATGTGTCTTAATCTTTCACTCTTTAATTTGAGAACTTACTAATCACCATTAAATTTTGCATAGCTATAAAATTCAATGTCAGCAGCCAGTATTTTCTCCACTTAAATGTTGACAGAGATTTTCTTCAGTTATTGGAGGACTATCAGAATCTGGTTCACAAGAAATTAAGCTGTGATTCAAGCAGTCTGCATTGTTCCTCCCAGTTAAGTCTGACGTTTGAGGCACTTCCATGAGGCGCTTGGAATCTGAGTATAAAACAGAGGGATATGGCTGGTATTAGGCAGTCTGCTGTAGATCCTCCACCTGCTGCTGTTGGTCTTTTGATGTTTCCCTTCAGACAAGGGGCTGTAGATGCAGTAGACAGGAGAGAAAGGACCGGGAGGGTTTAGAACTGAAATCAGTCTCTGTATAGGAAAAATGGGAGGTAAATTGAAGAATCAGGGACATGATCATTTATGAATTATTTTTGACCAATTTTCCAAATACTAATTTGCCTATGTG
This sequence comes from Galago senegalensis, assembly GCA_963575145.1. Classification (NCBI taxonomy): domain Eukaryota; kingdom Metazoa; phylum Chordata; class Mammalia; order Primates; family Galagidae; genus Galago; species Galago senegalensis. The sequence goes on along the minus strand of CAUYTI010162435.1, from coordinate 26,346 downwards.
TCTAATTTTCTAGATAAGATGAAAATTATAGAATCTAAATGTTCCTCTGAAAAAAGTTTTTCTCCAGAAATAAAGGCACACATACTATTTTAAGATGTCCTATATATCCATTCTTGTTGGTAAAAAATATCCATGTAGAAAGACTCAGTAGAAACACATATTGTATCTTTGGTCAAAGCCACAATTTTAAGTGATTGTTCATTGTGTTAATATGTCCCTAGGTTTCTGTTTCACTGATGAGAATTCAGGCGATCTGTCTGTACATGTCCTCCCAGCCCTTGGTAATTGACCTGGCAATCCACCATGCTGTGGGCCAGACAGTCATCACTCGGAGAGGATGTCCTGCCTCTCTGATTTGACTGACAGGACCAGCCCTGGTTTAAAATCACCATCATGTGATTTTTATCAGTAAATTAACACCCGTGTTTCCAGGCATGTGTGCACTGAAATAGACCTGTCTTTTTAATGTGCCTTCTTCCCAGTGGAGGAAAATGACTAAAACAATCAGACCTTTATCTGGGTCTGATAAAGGACATTTATCTTGTAAGTGTCCTTCCTGCTGAGGACAGTGCATTTTTTCACATCTTTGCAGAGAGCTGTGTCAATACTCCATAGGCCAGTTGATCATGAGTTAAATAGGCTGTCTTCATACATGTTGTCGTTTCCCCCTAGATTCTGTCTAGATTTAATATTTTTGGTTATGAGAAAATATAAACACATGGTCTCAGTCTGGACAGGACTGGCTGCACAGCACACCAAATTTTATGCTGTTCTTTTTCATTAAGACATGTCATTTTAGTTTGCTGTGTAATGATGGTTTTTAAGTTGTATTGGCTTTAGATATTTAGATATTTCTAACTTTCACTTTGGAATTACATTTTTCTCTTACTCAGTGGACTCTTATAGAAGATACATATTTAGTTGTGAAGATGACTATATTTATAGCGGCATCTAAGGAATACCATGGTGGCTGTTCATTGTGTGTTTCAGAGTAGTATAGTTAAAGAAGAAAGTCCATAAATGTAGACATACCAAGAGGGAAAAGCAAGCCTGGGATAAATGATTTGTTTTTTCACCAATTATATAAGTATTATCTGTAAATATTAAAGCTTCCCATATATACAAAAGTAACATAGGCCATAGAAAAGTGCAGCTGACCTGGGGATAAACATTTCTGGTAGAGGAACAGATGAGAAATCTAAAGCATTACAGGAGGTCAACACAGAAACAGGGACAGGAAAAGATGGGAGAAATCTCTTATTTCTAATATTCTGTCTGATTTTGTTTACCTAGAGTAAAGGGTCCCAGAAAGGGGGGAACATGGAGATAAAATGACAAAGATAAGGAGATCCCTATTGGTAGGGGGCCTTCCAGGAGCCAAGGAGTGTGAACTTGGGAGGAGCCAAGGAGTGTGAACTTGGGAGGAGCCAAAGAGTGTGAACTTGGGAGGAGCCAAGGAGTGTGAACTTTGGAGGAGCCAAGGAGTTTGAACTTGGGAGGAGCCAAGGAGTGTGAACTTGGGAGGAGCTAAGGAGTTTGAACCTGGGAGGAGCCAAGGAGTGTGAATTTGGGAGGAGCCAAGGAGTGCAGTGAGTGGTGCTGAAGAGAGTGCGATCACACCTGGGAGGCCACCCAGGCTGCAGGGCAGTCAGTTGTGTGATGGTAGTTGGGAGGAGTTCAAGACCATTGTGCTAAGGAGGAGAATGTGGTAGGAAACAGTTATAAAAAGTACCACATAGATAAAGTGGAAACCTGTGGCAATGCATATGGTCGGAGACAAGGGAAATGTGATGACATTTGTAGGAAACTTTGGCGTCTACTAAGGTGGGTGCTAGTGGGTTGTCAGATTATACTCTGTAGGTATAGTGGGAAATAAGGGATTGGATATAGCCTGGAAGGGAAAATGGAGACAAAAGTTTCTACTTATTGATTAGCCACTACTTGTCAGATATTTTGCTATTTAATAGTCCTGAAAGCTCTAATCTAATGTGCAGCCAGGGCTAGAAACTGCTGTAAGCAAATCCTTCTGTATAATTAGTTCAGGCAAATGACACTGGAAGCTGGGCTCCTAAAACTTCTCTGAGGGATTTATGAGAATCTTTAGAAAGTAAAGTTTTAAAAGTGATAAAATATCCAATGCAATTATAGAAAACTCTTAGAAAAACAACATGCAATTCTCATTGATCAACAACCGTCTATTTCTTCAACTTTGTGTAAGTGATATACATAGATATATGTTTGCACAGATGTGTAAACAGATATATGGATTACTGATATTTGAAAGAAAAAAAGCCACATCTTTACAGACTGTGTTACACTTTAGCTTTTTCTCCGGCATCTATAATTGAAAGTAAATTTCAATAAAGTGCTTCTATGCATATTTCTCGCAGTTTGTTGGAAGTAAAACTCATGACACTCCACATGTGAATGTTGTGGACCAATCAGAGCTTAAAGCTCATGCTGAGTTTTTCTGCTTAGGGAGCAGGAGCTTTACCTTTAAGGGTCTTACTGGGAACAGGGCCTGGCCATGGAGAAGTCTGCTGGCACCACTGTGCTGACTCACTGAGATGAGTGAGGAGGTGGTTGTGTCGCAGGGTGGCGTAGTGCAGCCCCTGGAAGTAAGTAGGAAAAGAGAAAGACGGGAGGGAGATGCAGCCACACATTTCACTTTCTATACCAAGTTCCATCTAGTGTCTTTGTCTTTTAATTATGTGACCTTAATTCATAGTTCAGAGCTAAAATGACACTACGTACCCATGGGAACTGGAAAGATGGTGAGAAAAGGACATTGGTTTGTGTAAAATACTTTCCTAATCACAATGTGGGAATTCTTTTGTTTGAAGGACATTGGTCAAAAATAGTAAGTACACTTCAGAAGCCAGGTACTCTAACAGTTTGACAGTTATCTGAAACACAAAATGGGAACTTTCTGTCAAGGCATATGCCGGAGCAGTGGGGGGACTGAATTCTGCAGCAGTGCCCAACCCATTGGGATCGGTAGTCCAGCCATCCCCTTTGAGATGCAGAAAGACTGAGCAAGTGATTAGGTATCGTATTGTGAGCACAGCCAACCCTGACTGGCAGTGGTGTGAAGGAACCTGAGTTATGCTCGCCATGGAGACCCTAGGCTTCCATCTAGCCAGCACCTGTTATGAGGCTTTTTTCTCATACCCTGAAGGAATAGAACTGGACAAGGGAGATTAGTAACCAAGTAGTATTCTAACTAAGGATGTTTCCCCACCGGTTCCCTGGCAGGTGGCTTGGAGAAGGCATGGGTAATTCAAGACTGCAGGTCAGGGCAGAGTTTAGAAACAGCCTTCACTGGTAGCTGGGAGGGGGGCTCTGGGAAAGCATGCAGGCAGGACGTTGTGTAAACGTTTACACAGGCAGTTTGCATGGCTTCTCTCCACTAGGCCTCTGCAGGAGTCTCTGCCAGCATGAGGGGCAGATCTGATAGAAACATGGTTGGCAGCTAATCAGAAAATTGCCTGAGAAAGAGCCACTCAAGTGCATTTGTCCATAGCTGGACACAGCGCACGTTTCATAACTGTGTGTGTTTAATAAAGTAAACTGAATTCACTTTAGCTGATTTAATTACTCTCTATTCTAAAATTTTAAAATGTCTTTAGTCAGTGTATATTGAACAACTATTCTTTGCAATAAACAAAACCAAATAAACTTCAGGAAGTCTGCAATCTAATGAAGAAGATGAAATTTGCAATTGAGTGATATTGCAAAGCACCACGCCAAGAAGTGAAAGATTTGCCATAAAGGAGGTGCAACATGCTTTGGCTGTTCAGAGGAGGGAAAAAAGAGAAGCAGTTTCTCAGTGGAATCATGAAAGGTTTATGACAGATGGACTCCTGAGAGAGTGAGGCAGAAGCACCCGCAGGAATAAGGTCTCAGAAACACAAAGGCACCAAGTGCTTCTGGGGAGCACGACTAGTTGGAATGACTACAGAAGAGGACAGCAGCTTGCTCTGGTGGCTGGGGGAGGAGTCAGCGAGCTGTATCAAGTTGAGACACTTCCCTTCTATCAACTAAGCAACTGTCATTTTATTTTTTGTTTTAAACACCTAAATATTCAAAGATTTAGACAGATAATATGTAATTAATGCAGGCCTTTTATAACACGGACTTGTGTGAGAGGATGACTATGTGTATAATTTCTAGGTCTTTTCATTGTGATCAATTCTGGTAACTTGCCTCATGATTCTGCCTTTACTCTTAGTCAAGAGCACTTTTGGTGGATGTGTGGACTTCTCTTTAAGAGCAGAGCTGTGTTTGTGCTTGAATTTTACCCCGTGTCATCTTGTAGTCAGTTTGTTGATGTGCACATGTCCCACCGTGGGTGTTGGTGAATGTCAGAAACACGTTTCATTTATCTTTATTTCCACTTCCTAGTGGGCAAAGAGAAAGAAAACAAAAAAGCAAGTATCGTTCACTCTGTCAGTTTTTTTTGATATGCATTATCTTCTTATTCCTCTTCAATATCTCTTTTTATAAGATACAAAATAGGTACTGAGAAAGACAAAGTATTTGGTGCAAGCCCCTTGTGTAGTAAAGTGTAAAGCCAGGATTTAAACCCAGTCTTTCTTTGACTCATACTCTTTTTAATGTATCATGTTGCCTTTATCAAAGATGGTTAGCCAGTGCTTGGTTGTTTATTGAATGAATAAATTGTAAAATGAGTTTACACCAAAACTGATTCATTCACGTAACAATAAGGTTGTAACTGGGTAAGATGTGTCCAACCTTGAGAGACTGCCCTGTTCTTTTGCTTCTGCTTATGATAATGAGTCAGAATCAGCTAAGCTGACAGGAGGATTTGGGAGCCACAAGACCCTCCCACATTTTATCAACATCATAAATGTGAAGAGCGTCAGTGCAGCTAATAAACACCTAGAGCCAGAGGATGTAGTTTCGGTTGTCAGTGTTTGGGAACTGACATTGCCAACTGACAATGCCAATAATAAGGCATTATTGCATCTTTTCCGCTTTATTATAGGTGACTTGGAATGATAACTTCCAATTCTTGCTTCTGGCAACAGATCAGAATGCTAGCTACTGACTTTACAGTGTTCCCCCAGGGAGAGAAATGCTGACGTTTTCAGTTAAGTCTACAGGAGAAAGGTGTAGTTATTTCCTTTGTCCCTTGTATGAAATACCATACTCAGTTTTAATCTCGATACAGATAAAAGTCTTTTTAAAGCCTAGTCTGTGTTCTGCAGCTAGACTCACTGACCTCTGTGTAGGAGAGAGGCTGTACCATGGATCATCTGTGCTTGCAGGTGCTTTGCCTTTCTCCTTGGTGCAGACCAAGTTAATTCACTCAGCATTTGTGGAGAGCATAGTGCCTACCACAGAATGGGCGAGGTGCTAGGGCACAGAGATAAAGACAACGTTAGCACTCTGGAGGACATCTCAGTCTGCTGGGCTTTAGATCAGGCACTGTAAAAACTGAGAAATATCAAACTTGAACAGAGAGAAGATGTTGCCCAAGGGACTCTTAACATTGCAGGGAATGGAGCCAAGATAATACTAAGCCCCTGCCCATCAGCCCCTGGGGGATGTGTAAGTGATGCACGTTATGGAATATGTGCTCACGTCGCCGTGATCTAGACTCAGCTCTGTGAGATGACAGGGATAGCTTGTGTGCGTGCATATATCATAACTATGCATTTTCACTAATAGCAGTAAAGATGTTTGTGAAAGCTCAGTTGCTATTTTTATATGTCTATAAAAAAAGCTATTGAGAATCTAGGGAGGTACTAGGATTTGTGCTATCAAGTTTTTAGGGATTGTAGCCTTTGTTTCTTCTGGAGAAGAGAGGACTTGGGGGAGCAGATATCAACAAAAATATGTATCAGAGAGACTTCTCCAATTTGAATAAATAAGTGAAGCATTAGTTTATTAAGTATAAAATGTCTGATTTCCTTAGGTACTAAGGTCAGCAGTTGATGTCTCTGACATTTCGACACTTCTTGTTTTATTTTTTATTGTGAAGGTACATCTTCATTCTTCCAAAAGCATGTTTTGGCTTATGATTATTCTTTAAATTTTCTTTACAGCAATTTTGTGATACCATGGAAAAGTAAAAAGTACACTTTATTTTTAAATGTGAGTTCTGTTGCAGAACCAATGCAGCACAGTCAGCACAAAATATCAGTGGAGTGTTGGGGAAGGATGTGGCTAATGGACACACTGTAAGTACATCGGCAGCTTGAGAAGTATCATTCTGGTGATTTTAATCTTGAAAATGAGCCACATGGGTGACCTGAGACCAAGGTGGATAATATTGAGCTGCCAGCTGTAGAGGAATCCAGTCCATCCCCACCTACATGTTAATAGCAGCAAGGTTTGGCGTTACCATTCCAACAGTATTGGACCATTTGAAACAAATCAGCAAGGTGAAGAAGCTGGATAGACGGGTTCCTAGGAGTTAAACAAGCTCAGGATGCAAATCCCCTTGCAGTTTGCCTGTCTTTGGTGTCAGGACATGAGGGTTAACTATTTCTACACTGTATTTTTATATGATGAAATGGATTCTTTTTGACAATCCCAAGCAATGGGCACAACGGTCAGGTAAAGATGAAGTGCTGAAACACAGTCCAGAACTGAATATTCCTCATAAAAGCTGATGGTGTTTGTTTGGGGGCATAGCTTCTCGAAGCCTGGTCAGTCGATTACAGTAGATGTCTGCTGCAACCAACTGGAGGACATGACGAGGATGCTTGTGATTAAGCAGCCATGATCGGTCTGCACAGACAGGCCAGTCCTCTGGCAAGAAAACTCTGTCACACAAACAATGCTGCTCAGACTACAGAAGCTGGACTTGGAAGCTCTGTCATCCACCATGTTCACCAGGCCTTGCTTGCACCAACTCACTTCCAGGCTTTGGACCACTTTTTTTTTTTTTTTTTTTTTTTGAGACAGGAGCCTCAAGCTGTCCCCCTGGGTAGAGTGTCGTGGCATCTCAGCTCACAGCAACCTCCAACTCCTGGGCTCAAGAGAGTCTTCTGCTTCAGCCTCCCAAGTAGCTGGGACCACAGGTGCCCACCACAACGCCTGGCTATTTTTTGGTTGCAGCCATCATTGTTGTTTGGCAGGCTCGGGCTGGATTCGAACCCACCACCTTGGGTGTACGTGGCTGGCGCCTTAGCCGCTTGAACCACAGGCGCTGAGACTGGACCACTTCTTGGCAGGAAAAATATTCAATCTCAATGAGCTGTGGAAAATGCCTTTTGTGATTTCATTATCACTTGTTCACCAGGCTTTTTTGCTGCTGGCTTAAACAAGTGGCCATTAAAATGGTAAAATTGTGTCCATAGTTTAGGTGAATACTTTGGCTAGTAGTACTGCCTCTTGTTTGAGATTCAAACTTTGGATTCAAAATCAGACATTCATATTTAATGACCAGTATTATTTTTTAGACCAAGTGAAGATAGGGTTGGTTCTAAGAACCTGTTGTTGCCTGTGAGCTTTCTGAAGAATCTAAGTTCAGAACCCTGTGGTCAAAATGTCAGTATAGGAAGTGTTTATTTAATACTTCTTTACTTGTTTATTTTTCTTTAAATTTTAGGATGTGAGTCTTTGTACTTTGAACACAGAATGTATATTCCATTAAAGATGCTACTAATAACAGTTATTCATATGCAGTTTGGCCTTCATGAGACCTTTTCCCATGTCTAGCTCATTGTGTACTCAAAGCAACCACAAGCTGTAGACAGATTTTTCTTAACCACTGAGGCAGAGTACTTCCATTTCACAGATGATGAAACTGAGAAAACTGGAAATTTAAATTATTCACCCAAGGACATGGCTAACAAGTGGTGGATCTGGACTTTAAGCCAGAATTTCTGACCCCAAATTCTATCCCTTTCAACTAGGCCACACTGTTTCATGGTAGTCTGTATAATTTTGGTATGGCCGTGACTGCTGTCTGTGAGCCTGCAAGCTCAGTTCTCTCATTTTAGCCCCTGAGTTTGTCTTCAAGGGGCTAGACCTGAGTATTCACCTGCTCACAGTCAAGGGGCTAGACCTGAGTATTCAGCTGCACAGTCAAGGGGCTAGACCTGAGTATTCAGATGCCCACAGTGAAGGGGCTAGACCTGAATATTCAGCTGCCCACAGTGAAGGGGCTAGACCTGAATATTCAGCTGCACAGTCAAGGGGCTAGACCTGAGTATTCAGCTGCACAGTCAAGGGGTTAGACCTGAGTATTCAGCTGCCCACAGTGAAGGGGCTAGACCTGAGTATTCAGCTGAGCATAGTGAAGGGGCTAGACCTGAGTATTCAGCTGCACAGTCAAGGGGCTAGACCTGAATATTCAGCTGCGCATAGTGAAGGGGCTCGACCTGAGTATTCAGCTGCACAGTCAAGGGGCTAGACCTGAGTATTCAGCTGAGCATAGTGAAGGGGCTAGACCTGAGTATTCAACTGCCCACAGGAAGTTTCCACCCAGTTATTCCACCAGCACTGCAGACAGAGATAATCTCCACCCTTCCCCACTCCCATTTCAGGCACACCTGCTCTTTTTCCTCTATTTTCTATCTTGTTGTTTGGACCATCATTCTAGAAATTTAAGAAGCCTCACAGAATGGATGAAAATTAAGAGCCATTGCAGTATAATATATTATACTTTTTCATTATGTTTTCAGTGTTCTGTTTTGTGGATTGCTGGGAATTCTGGAGGTTGTGGGGAGAAAAGCAGAAAGCTTAGTTCAGATAGCCATCCTTTTTTACGTTTTAGAGATAAGGTGTTGCTCTATCACTCCGGCTAGAGTGCAACGGCAGGAACATACTTCACTGTAGCCTCGAACTCTTGGCCTTAAGGGATCCTCCTGCCTTTGCTTCCCAAAGTGCGGGGATCACAGGTATGAACCACCACACCCAGCCCAAATGTGATGAATAACTAACTATTGAACAGCCTGGCATTTCCATATTTTCACAATTCATTCCCAACTACTGATGTTTATTTTCATCAAGTTAGACTGAAACTGGCCAGTGTAAATGTATGACCAGAAAAGCTGAGTGTGGTAATGTTACTCTTTTCCAGGTAATTTTACTCCCTTATGGTGTCACCTCTTTGCATGAAAACATTAAAATTTGATTAGTAGCGGCTTAACTTCCAAACATTATCTTTTCTATGTTATTTGCTGTTGTCTGTATGATACTTTAAATTTATACTAGAAAAGACAACACTGACCTTGAAGGAGAAGTGAAAATGGAATGGGCTCTTCTGAGATATTTGTATCTTGGCTTTAGTGGGATCTATTTTCTATAAATTAGGAACCTATACGTTATTTCTTCCTTTCCAGTTTTTGCTTTTGTTATAACTTGTCTGGAATCCTGCCTTGCACTTCCTGTTTGGGTTATCTGAACAAATTTTAAATAGATTTGATTGTTTATGAGGACCTAGCTATCTCTTTGGGCCACGCCTCTGAGGTGGCTGTGGGGGAAAGGGTGCCAGTCTGGATCCAGTAGAACCAACCCCTGTTACTTGTTAGTGTGGCTGTGGGCAGGGGCCTTCACTGCAGTGACCTAATTCAGCTTCCCAGGTGGTTACGAGATTAAATGGACTGGATGTGTGGAAGGTTTCCGAGGAGAGGACAGTGTTGTGAAAGCTCTGTTGCTTTCTCCTAGTAGTCCCTCTTTGTTCCTCTTAAAAATTCAAACACACACAGGCTGCATCCACAGATACTGTACAAATGGCTTGATGTTTTGCTAAATTTAGTGTTTATGAGCTGATAGTGTGTTAGTTCTTTGTTTGAACCCCTCAGTCTTAACCAATCACAACGAGGAGACTGGTTTTACCTTTATGTCTAGCCCAGTTAGTGAGTTGTTCATCTTAGACCAAATTTTAATTAAGGGAACTAAAACACTAAAGTTGATACTTCAGGTTTACTAATTCTTGTGAATTTTATTTACCAAAGAGCCAGAAATTTATATTTCTAGTTTATAGTAATTTTCAGATACTTTTTAATTCAACTTTTGTAATTTATCTTATATAAAGAAAATTACCGAATGTATTAATTTTGGATTTTTTTTATTTGTGAGAATGCTTTTGCATACCTTCCAAGATTGAGTTCTGTAAAAGTTTAGAATGTCTGTTTAGCTCTGTTCTGTACTTGCTGTAACCATCATCATGCCTGCCAGCCTTTCTCTGAGCCGTGGGGTACTCAGCTATCGTTTATCCTGTTTTCAGGATGATGCTCGAGCATTGCTGGAAACTGGGCGCTAACATCCCGGGGGAGATCAACCATCCTCTCTACTCATATGCTGCTTGCTCCGCCTACCTTCAGGGGTGGAGAACATGCCTCTAACAAATGCAAATATGAGCTTCCTGTGTAGGGTGAATCTTGTTTATTTGCATTTTGGGCTTTGTCTTTTATTTCTTTCTTTAATTTTGTTTTCTCCCTAGGAAAATCTCAGGCCCCAAACAGGTTATTTCCCCTGGTACTTCCTGATCTACACAGTTTCATTGCCTGGTGTCATACTTAGGGAATGATCAATCTTTCAGTGTGCCTGAAAGGGCTAGCCTAGGAATTATTAGCTCTGAGACAGTCATCAACACAGTATACTTTGATGTACTTTTTATTGCTTAAGTCAATAGCATCTGAAAATCTGATCTTCTGTGTGTTTCCTGAGTGGTACTTAATTCTCCAGAGCGTTCTGTTTGTTTTTCTCCTCTGTTTCCAGGCGTATTGTTCTCTATGCAAACCTTCTCCTATTTGCCCCCATCTGGCTATCTTTCACCACTCTCTTGGTCATATTTTTATTGCCTTGGATCAGAGGTCACAGCTCTGGTTAATCCACAAACTTGTTACGTTTATGTGTTTGGTACGTTTTTTAAGCCTATAGTTGTTTTATAATACTTGAAAATTTTTTTATAACTTCTAATGAACTCATTTCTATTTATTTATTTTTACATTGACTCCCATAGTTTGTGACTTACATTTTATTGTTTCAACAGAATGTTAAAATAAATTAAAAACAGTGCACAGTTTAGTAATTTCTTATAGTTTAGCAATTTTGTCTCTGGCATCTCATTTGACCATCACTACAACCTTGAGGGAGTCATTCATCTGTTTATTCCGCAGATATTTGTTAGCCACTCACTACATGCAGACCATATTCTAGATCCTGAAAATACAGAAATAAACAAAATGGGCCCAAATCTTTGCCTTTTGGAGCTTGGATTCAGTTAAGGAAGGAAGGAAGAAAATGAAGTGACAAGTTAAGCTAAATACGTAGTGGATTGGTGGTACCTACTAAGAAGAAACAGGCAAAATGGGGGATTAGAAAAGTAGGAGGGAATAGAGGTCAGAGCATCAATTTCTGATCTTAGATATGGCCGACCTTGCTGAGCAATGGTGTTTGGGGAAAGCCTGAACTCTCCAAGGAGCCAGGTCAGCACATCAGGCTGAGCATTCAGGAAGAGGACATGCCGAGGGCCTTCAGGCTGGAGGTCCAGGGAGCAGGAATGCCTGTGTGTCTGGGGTATAGCAGATGGGAAGATATTATTCCTATTTTACAGAAAGAGCAAACAAACAAACAAACAAACAAAAACCTAAAAAGGGCCAGAATAGTCATGGTTAGAGTTTTACAACTAAGAAGGGGCAGAGCCAGGACCAAGGAGCCCACAGAGCCAGGCTCAGGTCTGTTCTTAATGGCTGTGATTTCGTCCTTGCTCAAAGTAGTTGATATTCTATTCCTCATTTTCCTTATCTTCTCATCTCTGGACAGTAGGAAAGCACATTTGTTTTTGGAATTCCCTGAGGAAAAGTGAGTTATATTTATTTTAACCTCCATTCTGCCTCCATTTTGAAGAATAAGGGGTACTTCAAATTGAAAAGGCAGGAGCCAGGATATTTAGCACATGTACTTCTGATTTCAGAATTCCAGCCTTGGAACAGAAGAATTCTTTAGAGGACATGAAAACCTTCATAAATTGATTATACCGTCTACTTAAAGAGAATTCATTCTACTAAAAATTTGGAAATAAGTTTTTGATGAAATATCAAAGGATTATGGTTTTAGGTTGTGGACTCACCTCAAAACAGTCAGCTACCTAAGCTAGCCCCATAAGTCACCCAGTTCCATAGGTTTAGAAGCTTTTGAATGAGTTGTGAGTAGCTAAGACAATGTATCAGTTGTTTCTGACTTTGTAAAGAATTCATATAAAAATGAAGGTTGCACAAAAGAAGAGACTTACTGATGAATATGTCCTAGAGTAAATTGCTCTTCTCCAAACCAAGGTCCAAGCATTATACTTCATAGAATTCACAGACTGTTCTTAGCATGACAGATCACTCTATTATTGAACAATCTTGTCACCCAAAACTATTACCAAAGTTAGAATTATCAACAGTCTAAAGTAACTCTAAGGCCAATAAATAAATAAAATTACTTCTCTAAATGATAAGAATTCTCTCGCGCGCTCTCTCTCAACACAGACACACTTATTAAAAGTACAGTCTCAGATACTTGTTGAATATTTTTATTGGAGAGGTCTTCCAGAAACCTAATGCCTTAGATACAGTGTAGACTAAGACATGCAAATTAAAAATATCCACAGTTATAAGAGAGAATCAAATTTTCGAGCTTAAAGAGATTTTGTAATTCATTAGTCATGTGATTTTAGTGCTTTACAAGCATTTTTGTTTTTCATTTAATGCTCAAAAAAACCATACGATGTGGATACTAACATCTCATTTTATAGCTGAAGTGTAACAGGGGTACAGAGAGGTGTAGTAAGTTCTCCCAGATCACCTGTGCACAAGCAGTGCAAATGTTCTGGAATTTGCTTTGAAATATTACCAGTAACACCCACTGCACATTAATATTATCCTCACTCGTCCCTTTCATCATTCGTCAAGTTTTGCTACTCCATAAGCAAATCTGTTGTAATATCCACTGGATTTTTCCTTCCTTCATTTCTTTCATACTTTTTCTACTTACTATTGTTTCCATTGAGACATTCAGCTCATCACATCAAAATAGCTGAACAAGTCACTGGCTCATCTCCTGCACTTGGTCTCCTCTGACTTCCACACTCATGTGAGTTCCCACTGTCTTGTCATTAAGAGACATTGATGAACTACAACTTGCTCCTCTGATAACTTTGGATAGGTAATAGGGGAAGGGGGAGGAGGGAACAGAATTGAACATTGTGTTTGGCAGATTCTTGGATGTGATGGTATCAGAAGAAAGCATGAGTGATGATTCCAGGGAAGGAAGAGGAAGGAAAGCTTGAGGAGAGAGAGTTGATTAGGTTTAATTGCTGGAAGGGTCAATAATTTACATTTTTCAAGGCTATGTGATCCGACTGAAATGCCTAATTTTTTGTTTTTTAGTCTGAAATTTGACAGTGTGTAAACACTGATGATGTGCTGCTGATCACATGACCTGATTGGCAGTATAATGAAACAGAGGACCGCTTACTATGTAACAGGTGCAATACTTAGGGCTAGTTGTTAGACTAGAACATGAGAAAAAACCCGGTGATGCTATAGGGCATGACTCTAACAGCTGCTTGAACTGCCCAACAATCCATGGAGGGAACTGATTAGGATAGGAGGCCTGATGCAAAACTAGTTCACTTAATTCAAAGTTCAGCAAGAAAAGCAAAAGTGAAAAAGCTTTGTAGAAAAACTTTGCCACATCATGATGACATAGACTGAGAGTCATTTCCATGTTTCCTTTTAACTAATATCATCATAATAAAATTATAATTGATCACACAGGTATTAATATTCTAGCACTAGTTAATTCTTACTCAAATAAAACTGTCAAGTTGAGGATAATAAGCTTTAACCTGAGACTTTAAATAAAAAACAAATTACTTCTTTATCAGTAATCCTATAAATGTCTCTTAGTTTGATACTCCATTTTACTAAACCTCCTGATGACTTGAAAAATAATTAAGAATCAAAATAAGATGTTAAGTTAAAATTTTATTCATGCTTTGGTGCTTCTAACATTTATAATCAATTTGCTTAAGTTTGTTTAATCCTTAATTAAGGTGTGATTTCTTTTTTTTTAATTTTTAACCACATTATATTTTTTACTTAACCCACATTCTCTAAACTGAAAGTATTTGGTTGACAAATTCATAAATATAAATGGTAATTATGTAATACATATGCTATATGTGCATGTATATAAGATGACTATAATGTAACTATATGGAATTACCATGAGGGTTTTATTATGTGCATGTAGATTAGAAATAGATTTTTTTCTAATAAACTGAGTTTAACATTATATGTCTAAGAAGTGGTTATAATACATTTAAGCGCTATTATTTTTCCTTCTAAAGACCAAAGTGGGTGCAATGGTGAGAAAGTTTCCCTGTAGTTTGAAGAAATCATGCAGAAATATTTAAGGTTATCCTGAGGGAGGAAAGCACCCTTTAGTTTACAGACAATTAAATTTAAATGCAGCCATAACTTACAAGGATAAATTTGAACCATCCATCCTTTCCTTTACTAGCTAGAGTTTGCCCTCTCATGTTAATAATTCTTTGCAAAGAGTGAAGATTTCATGTGTTTATTTACAGTGTTGGAAAAGATGATGAGTTTTATGGTGTGTTTTTCCTTTGTGAAATGTGTATAGACAGAAATGGGAATAATGAAGAGAAGATGTGAACGATAGGGACAGTTCTAATCACAGTGACAGTGAGAATGGAAAGGTGAAATCAGTTTCTATTTAAATTATTGTAGCAGCATTCATTAAGTCCCTTTTCTTAAATAGAGCTGGATATTGCAAACTGGAAAAAATATATATTAATCATGGATTTGCCCTCGTGTTAGTCTAACATGAATGTTTATGTTCATGCTGTACATAGTAGTTTTCTAGGTAGTCAGAAGTTAACAACAAATTAGATTAAGGATAGTTAAACCTCATTTGTAAAATGCTTATTATACTATTTGAGGTGTTTTGAAAGATTTACTTAGCTAAAGTTACTGGATTAGAATAATTCTAATATTCTTCATCTTTTATTTATTTATTTTTTTTACTGAGAGTCTTAGACATTTTCCATTTAAAAATTTGAATGACAAAATTATGTAAGTAATTTACTAGAGATAGTGCAATAAAGAGCATTTTGGTGACCAGGGAAGAAAACACACTAAATCTACATCAAAAAACATTGTAGGCAATTGTGATGTATAATATACTCTTTTTTAAATTTTTTTTTTTTTGCAGCTTTTGGCCTGGGCTGGGTTTGAACTCACCACTTCTGGCATATGGGGCCGGCACCCTAATCCTTTGAGCCATAGGCACCACCTTCTTTTTTTTTTTTTTTTAAGACAGAGTCTCACTGTGTTGCCCTTGGTAGAGTGCAGTGACATCACAGCTCACAGGAGGCTCAACTCTTGGCCTTCAGCAATTCTCTTGCCTCAGGGTCCCAAGTAGCTGGGACTACAGGCACCTGCCACCACGCCTGGCTCTTTTTTTGTTGTAGTTGTCATTGTTGTTTAGTGGGTCGTGGCTGGGTTCAAACCTGTGGCTGGCACCCTAACCACTGAGCAACAGGTGCCGAGATAAATATACTCTTTATCTCCCTACAGTGTTCAAACAGATCTTGTCAATTCACTAGTTAATAGTAACATTGGGCAAGCAGTTCAAAAGCAGATATTTAGCAGCCAGTTGTAAATAGAGAGTGGATTTTACATCTTAAATAATTATGACTGATGGAGAGAAGAGTAGCATATGGTTGAGATTTTCTAGGCAGCTCAAGAAGGTAAAGGAGAGAAGTGGGGACTTGAGAGAGTAGGTCTGGAATATACAAATAAATAGCGAAAGAAATAAATAAATTTCCCCAAATTTATCTCACCACTAGGTTAGGTCAAGTCATCCTTGGTTTCTCTGAATTTCAACAAAGTATTTGAAATTATTATGGTGGCAATTAGCACTAATATGACATTTACAGTTCACTGTAATTGCTATTAATTTTTATTGCAGTTGGCTCTTGTTTCACTAAAAACATCAGCTAATAAAATGGAATTCACTTGAATTTTTTACCAAAGTAGTAGCCAGTAAAGTGTATGGTATTGGAGATAGTATAGAAACACCTGAGTTCTTTAGAAAGTAAATGGGGCAGTGCCTGTGGCTCAAAGGAGTAGGACACCGACCCCAGATACCGGAGGTGGCAGAAAAAAAAGAAAGTAAATGGTCAGTGGTTTTTGTTAATGTGTTTTTCCACACTCAGCCATATTTTTATTCACATGAGTGAATACGTTTTTGTATCCCTAAGTATTTTAGTGATTCACAGAAGTGCAAATTCAAGTAATGAATGAAATACTGTTTTTAGGATTCTTTCATATGTGAGATGACAGTAAAAAATGATGTAAATCATTTTAAACAACATTGGCTCTTCTTGGCCAAGGAAGACTATTTATTTCTTAGATTCACTTGTTAATTTAGTATCAGATATATTAAAAATAAATGTATTATACTCTGGTTTCTCTTTAGATCGTATAAAAATCTTTTTCCTTATGCTAAAGATTTCTGTGGCGAGGAACAACTCTAAGTCTTAAGCCAATTTTTTGAGGCCTTGTTTCTGCAAGGCTACATTAAAGATAAATAAATAAATGTATTTGGACCAAGGTCCGTTTATTCAGTGGGAAATAAATGGGCTTGTTTTATGTGGGTCTCTTACAATTCCATGGTCTCAGGTAAAAGTCAATATTATTCCAGTCTGAACTGGATTTATACATGTATTATATCATTTCTATATAAACCTTCACATATTAATATAAAAACCCTTAGTAATATATTATCGCTTCACCTAAACGTCCACGAGGAGAGGAAATATATCTAAAAGTTATCAAAAAACTGGGACCAGGAAAGGTGAGCAAGGGTCTCTTTCTCACTAGCTAGTGTAGAAGGAGCATCTGGTGGTGGCCAGAGATAAACCTGTCCAGGAGCCCCTCTGGAGGCCGACAGCAGGGACTGCCAGACCCCTGAAGGTCAACTGATCTTACACGGTCAGGATCTAGCCAGTAGGGGCTGAGGTCAGATGTTCACTCTGCCTCCGGAGTCTGGTGCCTTAACCTCAGCGTCTGCCCTGGAGCACATGCCGAGCCTGTGTTGGCTCCAGTGACTCTGCGTTTAAAGTGAGACTCTGTACACTGCACCTCTCTATTCACACGGTATTTTAAATGTGGGGGAGCTAAAAGCCTATGCTGTGAAGGCATAATTTCAAAGTAATAGAAGTGGTAATGGTGCTTTATGAAGCTACTTTATGTGCAGTAGACGTTTAAGGTGGCAGACAAATTTGCCAGTTGTTCCATCCCTCTTTGTGATAAGTGCTGTGAATTATTCCGATTATGTAGGGATCTCTTCTAATGTATTAAACTTACATATCCACTACTTGTGAATTTAGAGTTAGGGTGAAACTAATGCTACATGTATTCGTTAATACCAAAGAGAGAAATTACTGGATTTTTATTAGCTAAACTTAGTCAGCTGCTGGGAAATAATTATAAATAATCTGTAATGAGGTATGTGTATGTATATATCTGTAATAAGTATATATATATATATATATATGTGTGTGTGTGTGCATATATAAAGCTACTTTAAAAATAAGTTTTCGTATTAACATTAAGTTTTTCTTTTCTATGCTTTGTTAATGAAAAGTCTAGTAATTCTTATGGAGTAAGACTATTAATTGACTAGCTCACCATATAAATATGCTATAAGTATATTGATTTATCTTCTCAGACTAATGAATAATTTGTTTCATTGAGACAGCATTAAAAGCTGTTGGCCCCCAAATAATTTACACAATGTGCACACACTTAGTTTAACATTTGTGTGCATTTATAGCATCCATGTAAATAAGTAAGTTATAAATAGTTTTATTTATGAGGACAACACTAGAAATATTAACTATTGTGAACTTTTCCATAATACATACAAATTTATTCATAAATACAGCTTCTACTTTTAAAGCCCAAAATATTATTTGTTAATATGGCATTTGAACTAAGGAATTTTCCAGATAACATAAAACATAGCATTATGTCCATTTTAGTTTAGCTAAATGACTTCTTCATTCAACTTTTTATTCAATTACTAAATCCATGTTAAGAACCAATAGCCGGCATTGTGCTATGCTATGCTCTCTAGAGCTAAAATTAGTATAACATTATTTTATCAAGGAAGTAATGATGTAGTTCACTGGTTCTCAGACTTTGCTGCGCATTGAAATTATCTGGGGAACTTAAAAAACATTCATGCCTGGTTCTACCCCTAGAGATTCCGATTTAATTGCTTTGGGCTGCAGCCTGGAGATGAGGCTTTGCGCAGCTCCTTACAAGTTCCCAGCATGCAGCCCTGTTTGTCAACTGCTGCCTGTCCATCTCCTGAAAGCCCCCTGGCATCCCTACCCCACCCTGGCCATTCACGAGGAACTGACTCCCTTTTCCACTCTAAGCTTCTTAAGTATTTTCACTGTGTGACATCCTCATTTATCCATTTGTTTACATTTCCTTCTCACTCTTTAGATTGTCAGTGCCTTACTTACTACTTTTGGACAAGCATATGTCAATTTCTTTAACTGCTATTTTTTGCAAAATTCCTGGTATTAGGCACCACATAAATTCACTGAATGTGAAGAAGGATCATTTCAGTAAGAAATGTTTTCAAATAATCTAACCTTGAATAGTGACAGGAATCCATGTGAGCCTGAGCCTGAGGTAAGACGTTACTGTCCTGTCCAGTGGAAGGGCTTGAAACTTAATCTGGTTCTTTGGACGGCTGTACAGGTGTGTGTGTGCCACATCTGAGGCCACAGGGAGGGTCATCAGAGGATGAAGGGAGAGGGGGCTAGGAGTTTAAAAGCATGGGAAAAGCTGATGATTGGCCAGACTGCAGTTGTTGAAATCTCTCAGAGGGCATAAGTCAAAGGTGACTTCAGTAATGAGCTGAGGACAGCCCCTAGAAGGATTGGAGGGAACCATGCAAAGCAGGTAAGAGGGGACTGGTGATTAGGACGGAGGGCTAGCCTCAGGCCGGGCTCCCAATCCCCTTAGTCTAAAGAAGCAGGTGTTAAGAAATAGCTTCTATCCTGAAGTTTATGTAGGAACAAGTGATACCAAATGGCTGTATTTTATTGATACTGGCCTGCTCTCATAAAGACCCTTGTTGACAGTCACATGAGGGCCTTGCCTCTTAGTAGTCCCAGGTCAGTGGGCACAGACCTGTCTCCTTTAGTCTAGAAATGTTCTGAGTCCTTTGTAAGAAGAAAGGAGAGCTCAATCTTCCTTTCTCCCCTAGGGCCAAGGCTCCCAGAGAGTTTGTCTATTTGTTCAGTAACTCTATGACCATAGAAAAACAAAAGGCTGAAGACTTACAATTAGAGATGGGGGTTAGGAAGAACAAGTTGGTTCAGGTTTAAAAAAAAGATAATTAAATAATTTTTTAAACATTGGGATTACTAAAAACTATAATTTGCCCTATAACAACCTTATTCCAAAGATTGTTACTTCTCTTGAAAATACTTATACTTCTTTCCTGACTATACTTTTTCATTTCTTCTCATTTTAGAAGCATAACTGAGGAAGTTTACATGGTTTTTAATTCCTGTAACATTACTAGAATTCTCCCAGACTGTTAGAAGTAGAGATAAATTGTCGAGCCTTCCTAAATAGGTATTCAATACCACACTCTTTCCCATATAAAAGTCTCTGGCTGTCCAGAAGAATTCATCATTCTTTTCTATATGACTCCTTCAATTCTGCAGTTTTTAAAATCAATCTAATAAATATGTTTATAATATAACATTGCAAAATCCAAAATGCCTTATTTCTGTTTACCATATATTCTACATAAATGGGTTTATTTAAAGAAAAATGGTTGTCTTTGTATAATTTGTAGCAGTTGTATTCATCAGAAGGGACAACTCCTGTTCTCTGGACTTTCCTCCTGTAGAATCATGGTTTAATCTTTCTGTGCTGTGCCGAAGGAAACTTCAGCCCTTGTGGCAAGACTTTTGCTTCTCAAAATTACTAAATAAGAAGGAGAGGACAGAGAGGAAGACCATGTGGTGCCTCTCTGATGACATTGAAAGTCAGTTAGAGGACAGAGAGGAAGACATGTGGTGCCTCTCTGATGACATTGAAAGTTAGTCAGTTAGAGGACAGAGAGGAAGACATGTGGTGCCTCTCTGATGGGATTGAAAGTCAGTTAGAGGACAGAGAGGAAGACCATGTAGTGCCTCTCTGATGACATTGAAAGCCAGTTAGAGGACAGAGAGGAAGACCACGTGGTGCCTCTATGATGACATTGAAAGTTAGCCAGTTAGAGGACAGAGAGGAAGACCATGTGGTGCCTCTCTGATGACATTGAAAGTCAGTCAGTTAGAGGACAGAGAGGAAGACCACGTGGTGCCTCTCTGATGACATTGAAAGTTAGCCAGTTAGAGGACAGAGAGGAAGACCATGTGGTGCCTCTCTGATGACATTGAAAGTTAGCCAGTTAGAGGACAGAGAGGAAGACCACGTGGTGCCTCTCTGATGGGATTGAAAGTCAGTTCAGTTAGAGGACAGAGAGGAAGACCATGTGGTGCCTCTCTGATGACATTGAAAGTTAGCTGGTTGTGCTGTGTGTGCCTGGAGGGAGCAGAACAGACATCTTGACGCTGTCATTTGACACATTTGGTGACTGACTTTCTCTAAACTTTCCCTTGACCCATATCTTCCTTTGAATGTATATGGGGCGCATTAAGCCTACCTGATTTGATTCCCTTCAGTAAAGACAAAGAGAGAGAGAGAGAAAGAGAGAAAGGGAGGGAGGGAGGGAGGAAGGTAGGTTGGTTCATTTCAGCAGGATGGAGAGTATTTATTAATACAGTGCCAGGAGAAGCATGTTGGGACCAACTAAGAGGGCTCAAAAGAAGAGAAAGTCTCCATCCTTAAGAAACAGCTCCCTTTTTACTTATTTGTATGTGTTTTTTGTCCATTGCAGAATTCATTTATAATTGGTTTGGAGGATTATTTTAAGTACAGTTGTTCTCTTTTTTGGTATTTTCTTTTGTTGGTTAAATTTCCAAAGAAAAAGGATAGTCTTACCACTTAAATGTCCCAAACAGTAAGCATTTGCCTTGGGGTCTCTGATTTTGTAATCATTACTCCATCATCTATGTCCAGTTTCTTCTCCAGTGACCCTGGCCTTGAACTTTAATCTAGTAATGAGAAAACTCTGCCAGCTTCCCTCCCACAGTGTGAGTTTTGTGCCTCCCTCCTGCTGCTTCCTCTGCCTGGGCTACATTTCCACCTTTGCTTCACACTCTTGTTTCAAGAACTGGTTCAGGTATAATTTCCTCTGAGAAGCTGTCTTCATCTTCACTCTCAGTGGTCTTGTAGCTGTGATAGGAACAAACCAACCAACCAAGGGCAGACAGATACTGTAATAAATTGCAGAAGCAGCCAGTCACATTTAGATCAGTAGTTTACTGCGTTTCTGAATGTGCATGCTCATAATTGCGATTTTTGTGATAACATTGTTACCATTTATGCAGAACAAATTATCAATACCTATGGTGACATTAGATAGAACTGCAGCTGCAAAGAGCATTTTAACTTTCAGGAGTTCTAATCCTTAGCTAAGTAGAAGAAACTATGAGTACTGTAAGGGAGACTCTCCCCTGTAGTTATTTCAGTTATTGACTTAGCTGAAAATGTGAGTTGCGTGCCAGTAATTAAGACTAGCATTAATTATTTCTAGCATATGCAGTCATCAGGGTAACATAAGCACTGACTAACCTTTAAGCAAACCCCCTCCCCATTTAGTAAGGGTGTAATTCATGCAACTAAAGTCTTATGCTTACATTTGATTTCCATTCCTCCCATATTAACAATATTCCCATCTTGGAAAAACCTGGGTTGAAATAAGAAATGGCATGACCCATCTTTAGTAAGGAAAGTGATGATAGGGACATTTTCATTCTTCCACTCTAATTTGTTACATATTGCTGTGCTGGATAGAGTCATCTAAGGATCCTAATCCAGTTACACACTTCCTGTGATGCTCAGCTTATTGACATGTAGTGAACACTTTTCATCAGCCATTCTGTGTTCTTTCCCTAATGCAGCATAAACAGAAGGTGGTCTGCTTCAAAAAGTCTTCACTGAAATATGCATTGCATTAGCCAAGGCTGCTTTTCATTGAGATATCATAATCTCTATTACTTTTAAATTATTGAAAATTAAATTTCTTTATGTGAAGTGCAGTTTTCAAGGAACAATACTCACTGGAGTCATGTCCTTTTTACATGCAAAGCTGTAGATCAGGTGCCACAGAGGGCTGGTTAGACTTAGGTGCAGGGCTGCCAATTTGAGATCTTAGTACCAGGGTCAGGTGCTGGGCTTTAGAGTGGCCTGGGGTGAGACTAGTCCCTTAATACGTGCAAGATTATGGAATTTATTTATATGACTTAGGTTTTTATTTCCTCTTAATTATCTACATATTCTATGATTATAAAGTTTACATGAAAGACTTTTAATGTCTAAGTCACATGAAAACTGTGAAAAAGAAGAAAAAAGGGGGGTAGTACTAAATTAGACACAAAGAACTTATGTATAAAAGAGACCTTTTTTTCCTCTTTTTTATTTCAAAATACTAAGGGGCTATGCTGGGTTTTTGTCATAAGAATAGCTTATAATGCTCAAGTTAGGGCCATCGGTGTGCCCGTCCCCTAGATAGTGCTCACTGTGCCTGATAGGAAGGTTTTGCCCTTCCCTTCTACCCTGCACACCCCTTTTTGATTTCCAATGACCTTTATATCTCTCTGGAGAACATAATTAAAATGTAAAATTACTAGGTTCTTTCTATAGCAAAACTTCAAAGCATTGATTGATCATTAAAAAAAATACTAGTGGAAAGTCATATGGCTATTCATCTTTATAATGGTAGTTTCATTAAACTTTTTTTTACGAAATTATGTTTCTTCCCAATGTTAGAACATTTCCTTGTTCAATGCAAGCAGCAAGCATGTTGTCAGGTGATGTGAAGAAGAACTTAGCCTGGAAAGGAGAAAGAGGCTGTTTTTCCATCCTGTATAGACACTGGGGCTGGGAAATTGGCTGTCTTTGCTGGTCTGCCCAGAGAGTAGTCCCTGCTCCCGCAGTGCAATTGCCTGAGGAGGAAAGGAGGCCACTGCCTGGTTTTAAGCAAATACAGAGATTTGACAGTTACTAGAGTTGCCTAGGAGTACACTTCTTGCAAATAGAGCATCTGCTATCATCATATAGAAAATGTGTTCCAAATTCTAAACATGTTCCGTGGCCTGAATCTGTTCATTGGAAAGGTACGCTCCAGTTTTTATTCCACCAACAGCGTTTCTATTTACAACTGCAAAAAAAAAAAAAAAGAGAGAGAGAGAGAATGTTCAAATTTGTTTAAGTGCTTACACCACTCTGGTTTTGGATTAAGTAAATAAAAATCTCCATTCCCTGAGCATAGAAACCTCAGTGTTTGGTACGACTTGTACTCTTGTACTTTTGGCAGATTTTAAGCTTTTACATTTACATGGAAAAAGACAAATAAATAAAGTTACATGGAGGAATATACTTTCTGTCAAAATAGTCTTCATTGAAGAAATCAAAGCCTTTTGGGGCTGACCTAAATCCTCATGTCCCTTCATTATGACTTTTCAGTACTGCTATCAAGATGTGGGACGTGAGATAGGAGTGCTCAGGCATAAAAGAAAGACGTGTCAAGTAGGAGTTGCCTGTTTTCTTTTGTGTATTAACAAGTTGTGTGATTTGCAGGGAGAAATAGTCCACACAAACAGTTAACAGCAAGGCCATCCATCCTCAGCTAGCTTCTATCTAGCAGGAAAGAGGAACTGCCTTTCAAATTCAAAATAATTTAATGATTTGCATCATTTTTATTAAAAATAAGTACCAATGAACTCAGTACTATTATGAAAACAATTTACAATCACTCATACTTTCATATGAAGGATGGATCGCAACTATGGCCCAGGATGAAGGAGAGAGGAAGGAGGGAAAGGGGGAGATGTCAGATGGAGGGAGGGTGAATGGTGGGACCACACCTATGGTGCATAATGCAAGGGTACATGTCAGATCTATCAGTATAAACGTATTAACACAATAATTAAGTAATTGAGCTGAGGTATATGTTAACCAGTGTGATGTAAGCATTCCTAATTCTATATGAAATCAGCACATTGTACCCATACATGCATTAATATATACATAAAAAAAAAAGCTCAGTGAATTTTAAGACAACACAGAGAGGAATTCAGATGCCCATCAAAGACATTTAACAAACAGCTTGAAATAATAAAACAAAATCAAGCAAAAAATATATATATATAAATAAGTAAATAGAACTGCATAATAAAACAAGTAATGGCTTTTTATACAGCAATGTCTCTAAAATACTGCCGTAGGCATAGCAAAGGTATGCCTTTTGTAATGTAAGACATTTGCTATCTCAGTAAAATTTTCCATCCAGGGTAGTGTTTTACTATTGTCACTTTCCCACTAATTGACTTCTAATGATTTGAGATGTATGGAGATGTGGATATGTAATATTTCAGGAAAAATCTCTGAGTTATGCACAATTTACCTGAGAAAATGTTCTAAGATACCTGCTTAAGATTAGTTCAATTTAATACGCATTTTTTCAAATACTTTTTTTGTTAAGAGTCTGTATTTAAGTATTTAGGGAAATGGCAAAATAATATAAACAAATTTGGCCATGTATACTGAATTGTTTATAAAAAGTGTTATTATAATAAAGATATAACTGATGTGTGTAAAGTGGGTTCTCTGTGCAAAACTAAACTCAAAGGGCCCCTCCTGGAATATAGTTTGTAAAGGAACAAGCCAGTGAGGGTAGGAAAGCTTTTAAAATTGTGTTTTAAAGTTTGAGACAAACACAGGTTAGCGATACGTTTTCAGAAGGTTTAATGGATATGTTTGTACAAACACCCACTTAAAAAAAATTGAGGGTTCATGACACTGACGCTGCTGGGTTATTTTTTATTACTATTATTGTTCACAACGATGATATTTGCAAAGCGTCATACTGACTTTTTAAGTTAGATGACTTCACTGAAGGTCAGTGGTTTTTCTTCATTTTCACTTTTTTGATAATGAATTTGTGGCCATAAAAAGATCTGAGAGTTCTCACTTGAATTCCAGTTTCTGTGAAGTCTTTTCTGCCTCTTTCCCCACCCCCCTTGGTAAAAAACCTAAAGCTTCCTTCTTATTTGTAGTTTTAACTACAGATCTCAGAGATTCTTCTAGGTGTAAATGCTTAGGCTGAAACGACCTTAGGGAAAATGTATAGTCTGTAGGAATCCTACCCTGGGAGGCGGGTGATTTACAAGCACTCTGGGTCTTTGGAGAGCGGGCTTTTAACTGACATCATGTGTTCTATGTGGGATGCCTCTCAGAAAACGAAATGACAGATGCTGCTGCATTCTTAAACGCTGAAGACTGTTAGTCATCAAAGACGAGCTGACTTTTTACAAAGTTCCACATGGTAGTCATCACAGTTCATGATAATAAGACACTACACTGTCTTAATTTACTGAGGATGCAGATCTTTTATGTCACTTCACAAATGAGAAAAACAAGGCCTAGAGAGATAAAGGGACTGACCCACCTTGCACGCACACTCCCCTGATCGCAGACCACCTCCTTCTGTCCTGCCTGGAACCCTCCCCACACCTTTTTGTCCTGTCTCTCTGTGTATTCATTAACTAAACTAAAAGTTATTCACTATTTCAACCAGTATTTACTGAGCACCCACAATGTGCTGGATCTATGCTAAGTGCCCAGAATAACCTTGTGAATAAAGTAGTTATGATTCTGCCTTCTGGACATTTACACTCTAACCAGGAAGCAGATGTTAAATCAATAATTATTCATATATATATATGTATAATTACAAAATAAACCTTTTAGAGGAAAATTGCAGTGTATGTTTTTGTAAATCCTACACATTCCTTGTGAATGTGTTATTATTAGTTCAGTTAATTTACCTACTCCAGGCTTTCTTTTATTTTTCTTTTGTCTAGTAGATCTTTTTGTTACTTAAATTTCACAAGAACATTTGTTCTTTAAAATCATTGAGTAGAATTTGAGGCTACCTGTGTGGTGCTGGCTAAAGGAATGAACTGGCTATCTTTAATCTTAAAGGGGTTTTTTGGTGGTTTTTTTTTTTTTTTTTGAGGGACAGGCAGAATTTCCTACTGTCTTTACTCCTTCCCAAGGTCAATCTTTGGATTAATTCTAAGGACAGTGGGAAGCCATTGATGGTTTTAGGCATGAGAATAAAGTCATATGATTTACATTT